>JAQGCE010000617.1:0-11387 GCA_034699185.1 Eupelops torulosus
CTCACTTTTAAAAACTTTTGTAATTTTGTGTAAAGGTTTCATTTAAATAAGTTTTGTCAATAAAACCATACCTTCTATTAATCATCATATTTGAATGATTTGACAAACAACTAGAAAATAAACCTGCTCAGTCTACGCATTCAATACGTACAAAAATCGCTCTATTTGAACGGCTATGTCATATAGTATTGAATTTTTGTTGAATAACTTTTATGCGTTGCTCTCAAAACTAATGTTTAACTTCTGATAAAATAGTTTTGTAGTGATAATAACCAAGATTAAATGCTATTTGATTTATGATTAATAGTTGTGACTAATGTTTCCGAATAACATTTAGAAAAAGAAGAAAACAATTTTATCTTTTCCTTATTTTGAGACAATATTTTGTTTGATATCAAAATACATGATATCTATGAGAATATCAAATAGTGGTCTAAATATTTTGCATAAGAACTTTGATGTATAGGTTTTCCCACCAATTTTCAACAAATGTCCTGTTTTACTTTACATCCATTTTGTATAATTTATTTTATAGATTTGTAAAAAAAACTTCTATTCGTTCAGCAAATTATTGATTTGAATAGAAAATAGTTTTTGTTATTGTTTTGGATTTAGTATTGAATATCTGTATTAAAGCGAAACTCGATTATGAAATTCCACGAATTGGTATTCATTAGTGTATTGTTAGTAACACTAATGTTAGGCCTTTTGATTACAAATGCATTTCAAAACTCAATTGATTTTAATAATAATTTTATAGTTTAATGTTTGGGAAGCGTTTTCGTGTCGACACTGATATTAGGAACAGTTAGATGTAAAGAATTTTACCGATAAATTGCGTTTCGAGCCATGAATCCAATGATTCATTTATTGTTAGTTTTTGTGAGTTTTCAGTTTTCATTAATTAACTTCTCGTGAAATCCTTGACTATTAAGTAGTGTTTGATTTTCGCTACGAATCACAGGTTGAGAACGGATTGAAAAAAATACGGAAACAAAAATAAAAACAGAAAATAAATTTAAAAATCAAAACAAACAAAATAAGAATTTGTCATTGAATTTGATATTTTCAATGGATTTGAGTCAAGCGCTGCAAAAAACCATTTTTTGAAGTTTTATATTCAAAAACTATTAGCTTATTATTCACTCATTTGGCTATTCATATAAATTTCAATAGCAATCCTATTATTACCGCTCAAACCTCAAACCTGTCTATCCGTTTGGGAAATATTCCTTATAATTCTTGAGTCAAAAGAAACAAGAATAAAAATTTGAGGAAAATTATTAATAATAGAGTTGACATTCATTCTATGGTTGCCTTAAAAAACTGTGTTTAAGTATAACCCGAGACTTATATTAATTATAATTATGTCAAACCTCTGGTAATAAATTAGAGTTAACTCATTTGTTTTTTATTATTGTTATTATTACCGGTATTTTATTCAAAATATAATTCAATTTTAGAGTTCATTACACTTTTTGCACAGTGTTTGGCCTCAAACACTAAGCCATAAGAAATAGTATTCTTGTCTAACATTTCTTCTAATGATTTCTGGTTTTTTCTTCCAAGAATTGATAGTTTTTTGTGCAATTCTTCTGTTATCAAGGATATTAATTTTTGTTTTGAATTGAATGAAGTAATTTTTAGAACAAAATCATTTATTTTAATGACTTTGTATTTTGTAAGAAATAGTCTGAATATAGTCGTGAACTACAGAATATAAAATACTATATAACTGTTTGAGTGGTTTTCTCTTCAACCCATTGTTAGTTAGAAACCTGTCATTAATGCTTCAACTTTTGACAAAAAGCCTTGAATTTTATTTCGTTTTCTTTAATCGATTGTCTTATTTCTTGGAATCGTTTACTCTAATAGGGAACTAAAGATAAGAGAATCGTATTGACTCGCATAGGCCAGAGCTCAACGCCCAACGATTGGTATTCCCCTTCGGAAATAGCTTTAGTGCAATGGCCGGACATTCGTTTAGTTGACGGTGACTTACCTTCAGAAGGACGCCTTCAGATTAACTACAAAGGAAAGTGGCACTCAGTTTGCACCAACTCTAAGAACTGGACGGAAACTGATATCAAAGTTGTCTGCAATCAATTGGGATATAGTGAGGGTCAGTGGTATAATTGGTTTCATAAATATAACGATTCGCGACAATTCTTATATGAGAGTCCCAATTGTAATGGTGTCGAGCGATCCATACAAGACTGCGTTAATTGGAGTTCTCGACGCATAGGAAGTGGTATTTGTGATTATCACACAGATATTGGTATTCGATGTTCGCAAAAGTTTCTTCAGAAACCCTATTATTGGCGCGGAATTGAATTCTTTGAATCGGATTATGATATCATATATTTTGCTTCTAACAAATGGCGGCGAAGACTTTCAAAATCAATTATCGAATATGTGGTCATAACTTATGCCGGCGAAGATCATAACGGAAATGCCACCTCTGCTATACAGGTCAGAGGTATTCCTCCCCTTATTATTGACACAGAAGTCAAATGGTGTGCCTTCAATGGGATTAACATAACTGAAGTGCCCGATGCGGTCGATATAATAAACAGCCGATTCCTTGAGAACAGAGGATATGGCATTTTTGTGAACTCCACTTATGGCAAAGTTTCGTTAAATGGAGTTCATATTGAGAATAACG
This sequence comes from Eupelops torulosus, assembly GCA_034699185.1. Classification (NCBI taxonomy): domain Eukaryota; kingdom Metazoa; phylum Arthropoda; class Arachnida; order Sarcoptiformes; family Phenopelopidae; genus Eupelops; species Eupelops torulosus. The sequence goes on from JAQGCE010000617.1 coordinate 2,666, forward strand.
GAGCGGATGGTATCCGATATGTTTTCCACAATAAACCTATCTTCAGTCAGGACAGCTTTTGTGAAGCCCCCAATTTTGGCACATCTCAGGTGTTTCCACTCAGATTCACTCACCAGCAAACAAAAGATCAAAAGTCTACTAAAGATTGCTGTCAAGAGTTTTACGCAAACGATTGGTTGGGGCAAAGACTGACCGCTCACTTCCCTTTCATGATGAGCACTGAAGGCAATGAACGCGACCGCAAACTGAGCCGAAACGGATCTATTTATATCGTCGACGGATATTCGAATAAAATAATCGCTGATTTTGTTGTATGGAATGACACCCGTCCCCAAAGTGTGTCTACATTCATGGGTAGTGGTCCTATGAAGATATGCTATCGTCCGGCTGTTTATCGCTCTGTCCTCTTCACGGTCGAAGTAGATATAGATTACGGCCGTTCCTATGACTTGAATATTACTGATAGCAGAATAGTTAACAATAATGGAAGAGGTGTTTGGGTGCAGAACCAAAGAAGTGGAACAGTACTCAATCGAACTCAAGTTTCGGATCACAATTACATAGCAGGAGTCCATTTGATTGGAGGCGCAGGTGATCTCATCGTCAATAATAGTATTATTACTCAGAATATCGGCGATGGCATCAATATATCGCTTTCGGGTGGATATAAACATATCGATAGGTCACAAATAACAAACAACACATTAAGAGGAATAGCTTCCTGGATCAATGAGACCACTTCATATATAGCTTTCAACTTCTCATCACAGGTCACGCATTCATTTATTTCAAACAATGGAGAAAATGGTTTACTTCTGTCAAATGTCTGTCGTTCCGATTCAGTCTGGAATATAAGTATGAATACATTTGAACAGAATATTGGAGATGCCATAGAATTGGAGTCGTGTTGGGACACAGATGTGGATAACGTTCATATCACTCAATTACTAATAACGCACAACCACTTTAATGCCAATTATAGACGAGCCATTACTATAGCGCCCGTCTTTTACATTAATGCCATTATAGAACACAACCTCTTTGAAAGTCATCGTTTGGGTGTTATTTACATAAATAATAGAGATACTGTGTGGGATGACTTCCGTTTCGAAGAAGTGCCGGTCAGTGTTCGCATTCAAAACAATAGGTTTCGCTCTAATCAGGGTTTATATGTGGCCAACATTGGTGTTCACGACGAGAGTCTTAAACAAGAATTAATTTTCACTAAAAACTTACTCAAAGACAATGTAATCAGTGAACCCTTTACTTCATTGAACCCCCGATCGCGTGTCTCAGCAGTGGTTTGTGTTTCATCGAGTAATACGATTGTCATAAGAAATCAGTTCGAAAACAAAGAGTCCAGATATGAATTGGGATCACATCTTGGATTACATTCCAAAGTGATTAACGCTTCACTTAATTATTGGGATTCAGTGGTGGCTATCGATATATACGAGAGAATATTCGACCGAAAAAATCGATATAATTTGGCTCAAATAGAATTTCTTCAATACTTGACACTTCCCGACGCTCTCGACTCAAATACTGCCGTTTCTTTCGATACCGATCGCAATAAACTCATGTATTTTCCGACAAATAAAACAGATATTGGCGGCGAAGTCAGAGGTCAGGTGGTTCTCGAACAGCGTGTTTATAACGTTCGAAGAGATATATACGTCAGACCTGAGGGGGAACTCACTATACCTGAAGGAACAGAATTACATTTTGACCAATCAATTGGTTTAATGGTACAGGGAAAGCTCAAAGTGAAAGGCGGCTCCCCTTATGTCAAATTTACATTGGCTTCGGATGCAATTAAACCACGAGTGCCTTCAGTTATGCGAAGTCCAATCAAAGCAAACCCTGTTTTATCTGTGAATAACTCGACTAAAAACTCCACCAAAAAGGGTCAGCCCATAAATATATCGTATTCGCAGTCAAATATAGTGGCCGTTAGACTCAGTAATGGCACCGAAGGAAGACTTGAAGTTAAAATTGGCAGTGAATGGGGGACTGTCTGCTCGTATGGCTTTGATATAACTGATGCAGCTGTGGTTTGTCAGCAGTTAGGGTATGCCCTCAATTCACGGGACTGGTTGCTAGAAAAATCTCAGTTCATTAATGCGGGAAATACCAAAAATGTGTTATTGAGTGCCGTTGAGTGCAATCATTTGGATACAGATATAACTAACTGTAAGGCACAGCGTTTTATTGACAATGACTTCGAAAATTCGTGTCCATCTGAAGTGGGCATAAAGTGTTATCTGCCGGCGTGGACAGGGATTCGCATCGGAATGTTGTCAGAAGAAACATATTTAGAAAACATGATCATAGAAAGGGCTGGTCTTCTCGATTACTCTACCCATACATTCAAATCTGCCCTTCAAATAGACTTCAATAGATTTCCGATTAAAAATGTAATTATTAGAGAAAACAGTGACACAGGACTGGGTATTATGTGGAACGATGTCTTCTACAACAGAGAAAACTTAATCGTTAGAGAGAGTGAAATCTTCGGTAATCTATTCCATGGCATAACTACTCATTCACAGGGATTACGGGTCACAAGAAGTAAACTTCATCACAACAGAGGCTCTGGTTTTCATTATGAACCGATGTTTACGAATTTTGAACAAAAAGATTTGGTTTCGTGGGTCTCACCAACAGACCAATCATTGATCACAACACTACCGAATACATTACAAACCGAGCAAATCATATCATTGGGAGATCGGAGAGCCTATTATGTGTTCATAAAACGAAAGCCATCGCCGACTATTAAAACGCACAAACTCTTGATAGAGACGAATATCGGCCGTTCCTTAGGAATAATGGTTTTGAATCCAATTTTTGAAGACTCGACGGAATCGATAATACTCTACGGAACGGCCAAAACAACAGATAGACAACAGCCTCATAGTTGGGATCTGAGGAAGAATTTGACATCTTTTCCATTATTATATCCTGGATATAAGATAACAGTAGAATACAAAACTGGAGACAACCCTAAGGGAGGAATAGTTCTATACTTCACCACAAAAGAGCTTCTAAATAAGGGTAACCCAAATATCAGACCAGAAGTGATTCAATTAATGGAAGAGAGACTTATGACGACAACAACTCTGGAAGAGAATAGAATCGAAGCTAATTCTGAGGGTATTTCCAGTAATCATTACAACAGAGATGTCAGTCCTCAGAGAGAGTATTACCACAGATATAGCAACGAAACCATTTACATAAAGAATAATTTGATTCAAAACAATGATTTAAGTGTTTTCATAAACACTCCATTCTATGATCCTTTGGAGTTGACGTTAGCGGAGATCAACTATACTCTGATTGGAAACAGAATCGTTCAAAACAATGGCGGAATCGTTCAATTAAGTCGTGATATCAGAAGTTCTAATAATTTGTTTCATTGGGTTATTAATGATTCAGTGATTGAGGACAACAAAAACGGTGGAATCGATATAATAGTGCCCTACGTTTGGAAATATAATGAAAACTATACCCATTCCTTCTCTATAAATAACAACACATTCTTGAATAACAAAAACTTCGAGTTTAAAATCGATGGTCACTTCGCCCGAATCAATATGTCGGCCAATATTTTCCGAAACAACTCATGTTCTGTGGGTTTAATGACAATAACAGGAATGGAAAAAGAGATGAATATATTCGATAACTTAATGGTTCAGAATTACGTCCAATTCGTGGTTGAGCTGAATATGCGCTCACATGCGGACAGGTTTGGTGTAGTCGACGCTAATTTCTATCGGAACGTCATTCGTGACAACCGCGAGAGCAGTAGCCGTCGTTTGGCTGACAAATATCACCCTGACACATATGCATTCGCTCTTCGAGGCGTCCAAATGGTTAATATAACGAATAACATCTTCGGGAACAGAAATTTGCAGTTTGAGTTCTTGGCCGGAGTGCTCACCGGTTCTCTTGAAAGTGATATTAATGTGGCGGAGAACTGGTGGGGAACCACTGATTCAAATGAGATTAGAAAACGAATTTTTGATTTCGATGACTGGAATAGTTATGCGGTGGCCGTCTTCAGTCCATTCTTGGGTTTTGACACATTTTACGCTAACACATTATCTTCGGATGTTTATGAAAATATCATTGATATGAGTCAACCATTTGGGGGACGACTCCACAAATCATTGATTCTGTCATCTCGTAGTCAGCCCTATGTTATAAACGCTGACCTGACTGTTATGCCTGAAGCGACGCTCACTATTGAGGCGGGTGTCATTCTTGAGTTCTTCCCAAGCGTTGGAATGTTAGTATTGGGAGATATGATGGCGGGAGGTATGGAAGATAAACCTATTATTATGAGACCCGTCAATTTTGGCAATGAACTGACGTTTGGCAGAAGCCGAAGAAGTTTGATGTCACAGAAGTATAAACGACAGACAGCACTACAGTATTCAAAAAGTATAGGAGATGTCAGACTCTGCCTCACAGAAGGCTGTCAACAGTGGTCTAAAGTTAAGAGAAGAGACGGATTCGTCGAATTATTCAACTTAACAACCCTTCAATGGGCGCCCATTTGTGACCAAAGGTTTACTGAACGCAACGCACAGGTCGTGTGTCGACAACTTGGATATTCTTCACTCAATGTTCATCTGAAGAGAGGCCGTCGACTAGATATGGGACAGACTTTAATATCTCGGATTCGTCATTGGCCTGAGCCACTCGAATGTGTTGGGAAGGAGTCATCTTTGGCCGAATGCGATATTCGACTCAATGGTTATGGAAACCATTCGTATTCCTGTGCTTACGATAGCGAAGAATTTGTTTATGTCTTTTGTGGTGAAGAGAACAAACTGTCGAATGAGGAGCACTGGGGAGGCATTCGATTCGCACTGAAGGGCTTTGAACGCAAAACAGAATATCAAATGCCTACCCGACCCTATTATGAGCCGGCATCCAAAATGCAATTCGTTAAGATTGAAGGTGCAGGTATATTGCATGGTGAGAAAAGTGCCGCCATTCAAATGGTTCAGAGAGACGTTAATCTAGAATTCGTTGAAATCAACTCATGTGCCTATCATGGAGTGGAAGCGATAGCACCTCCTGGAGGGCTCACATTCAATAAACTTAATATTCACGACAATTTGGGAGTTGGTCTCAATTATGTTCTGCTGAGCGGCTCTTCAACTGAGTCTCCATTCATTCCTTACAAACCACTCGGCATTTCTGGTTTGCCTTATTCTGTGTTCGGAATGGTTGACATCTGTGATAACAGTAAAGAACTTATTATCGATGAAAGAGTTCTTCTCTACTATAAGTACGACAACAGACCCGTCGATTGCGTTAAAATTTTCACTTCTTCTGATCCAATTAAACGAATTGGTTTGAGGTTACTTCAGTTTAATTTATTCAATTCAAGCAATTATTCGGCAATTCCTGATGTCCTTCGTATTTGGGACGGAGATATCTTCAATCAGACCTCTAAGATTATCGGTGATTTAAGCGTTAGACCGAAACAACTAAATAGTGTGGATCAGCCGGAAATAAAGTTTTATTCTTCTTCAGAATTTTCACTGAGTGTTCAGCTTCACGCCACCGGAGGCAGTGGTGACTATGGATTTATCGCCGAAGTGGCCACTCTTCCGGTCTCCTATTATATCAGTCGCGGAGTGTTTCATAATTTGACGTATTCTGAAATAAGTCACAACAGTTTGGGTGCCTTTCAATATCGAAGCGCTGGTGAATCGACGCCAACCATAGCTATGAATCACAACTCAATTGAATCGAATTGTTTAGAACTTTACGGAAATTTTACGACTTGTAACGGATCGGTATTTTTAGAGCTCCAGAACTCCCAGTTCTTTTACTTTCAAAGCAATCTGGTCAAAGCAAACCAGGGTGGGATTCATGTCGAAGCCAACTCACATTCAAGCGTGTCTTCTGTGTCCGGAGTCTTCATTAATAATCTATTTGCGGAAAACGAGAACAATGAAGTGATATACTTCGAAGGCGCCAAATCCGGCCGCTCTTATCAGACGGCAGTCATTACCCGAAACTACTTCACTCGAAACAAATCCAAATTTCGATCAAATATAGTGTTATCTCAAGTGATCGCAAACTTCAGTCAGAATATAGTGGTCAGTAATATCGGTCAGACACAGATGACTGTCTATGGCTTCGAACACATCCCTCTGTCGTATCAGTTTTGTCGTCAGAATTGGTTTTACAATAACTTCGCCACAAAATATCAGGAAAGGAGTACTATTATTGCCAGTAATGCCGGACAGGTATATGTCGATAATTATTTTGTTAATCCCGACAACGATTTCGAATTGGCGGCAATGAATCGAACGAATATCGATGATCTGCGCCGGCCTTCAATCAAAGCAATCAACAACTGGTGGGGCTTTAATGAGACCAGTGCTGTGGACGCACGTATTCGCGACTTCAAAGACTATTACCATTTGGTTCCCATCGAATACAAGCCTTTCTATACAGACAATAGAACAGTGTTGAGCGGTATATGTTATGGTGGGTTGGAAAAGATTGGAGACACCTGCTTCGGATATATCGGGGCCCGAATGACTTTCTCAGAGGCCAAACGTTTTTGCGAAACCGAGAACTCTTCGATGCCTTTTATTCGCGTCACTCACGAAGAAGTGACTCGTTTTGTATATACACAACAATACAATTTCGATCGCCGTTACCACCGCTTTTGGGTACAGTCTTTTGATGTGGACATCGATGAGTGCACAGTACTTATCAACGGTAGAATCAGAACACATGACTGTAATGATAGGTTACCATTCCTTTGTGAACGCGATCCGGATATCGGAGCATCTATTCCAACGTTTTGGTATAGAGAGACTTTAGGTATTGCAGCACTGGTCATATCGAGCATAACAGCGCTGTTGACTATGATCTGTATCTCGTGCTGGTTATGTAAATCACGCCATCGCTATAAAGAAAAGCTGGAGAGACGTAATTCAATTCGTGCGTCAATTCGTTCGAATTCAATCCGTCCCTCTTTTAGTTCTTCTTTGAATACTTTGTCAGAAAGTGGTTATCGAAAACAAATAGAAAAAGCCATTCAAACCACACAAAGACAACAACGACCGGTCCCAACAAGTACTCAGTCTATGTACAGCCAGAAAATGAATGGAAGTATTGATTCAATGGAGAAGAGTCCGTCACAATTCGGTGCCGACTCTTCATATGACGGCGAAACTCAAAGTTATCAGACGTCGCAAAGAGACGGAGCAGACTATTCAGATATTGGCGATCGTTTTGCCGACGATCCCCGTCTCGAGAATGCAAACATCGATATTCTGGTCCACCCGACCTTTGATCTCACTTACGAGAACCGTGGCTTCAAACCGACGCCATCGATGTCTCGCAATTCGGAACCAAGAGTTTGGACTCCGGTTACAGACTCGACGCTAGACATGAAGCGGTCCACTCAGTCAATCGCAACGCCAACCACTCCATACTCTCAGTACACTCTTCCCAGTCACGTACCACTTATAGAGTCACCAGAATCGACGTCATCGGTATCTCCCGTCCCCTCTGGTCGCACATCACCTTCACCCCCATTACCACATCTTCGCCGACAACTGCCATATACCAGACCGGCGCCAGCTGTGCCACAAAGGCCTCAATTTTTGTCTACATTCGCACCGTCACAGCCGTCATCGATAGCAGGTATTAGTACTGATAGTCAGCTCAAGTATTTGGAGACTTCATTAGACGGCGACTCCTATACTGAAAATATTTACGATGACTTTCAGCTGAACCGACTGTCGCCGACCACTTCGACAAATGCTTCGATAGACAGCAGTCAAACAAATAGAAGCAAACCATTAGAGACTGCGATGTGAGACAGACTTCTGCGCCGCTTTGGGCCAAACTATTTGATTACATTTTGTAAATATTATCGCAAATCCATTGTTTAGTATTAAAACTGTTATTATCTGCGAATTATTCGACAAAAAACGTCCATAGATTTAAAGCCTTAATTAACACTTAACCAAAGGAAGCGCTCATTTGTTGAATATTTTTGTTTAAGATTTTCCATTGTATTCAAAAATAATGATAAATTGGAAACATTCCACCCATTGTTCAGTCCATCCATTATTCGCAGCACTGATTTAGAGCTCAAAACGAAAGCAATTAGTCTTAAGGCCAACCAATTTTTGTGTCACAACATTATAATAATTGATTAGTTTTATAATTAATGTTATTCCGTCCCAAATGTTATTCGTATCTATTTTTTAATATAATTATTATATTTAAATCGTTTGAAGCAATTAATAAATCTATTAAACTATATATTTGTTATATATTTTATTCTTTGAAAGTTTGAATGAATGAATCAATTGTTTTATTCAAAGATTACCATGCAAATTGCATGATGCAACTGTGCAACTAATTATATAATTATTTATATAATGAAATATTTATTGAAACAATGAATTGCATTATTCAGGGATTTCTCCAAAATTTTTGGTCAATGTTTTCAGAGGTAAACCGAATTGAGTTTTAATAAGGCGTTCGTCTAACAGATGAGTAATACCTATAAAGAAAAGCGATTAGTCTTTAAAAGACTGTGAATGGGTTTCTCACTCAGGATATGTTCGGTCCTCGAAATATGGGTCATATCTAAGAATAGGTGTTATCAGAAAATATGATTATTTAATAGGATTTCATTTTAGAGGAATGTATTCATTTGAATACCTGT
>JAQGCE010000618.1:0-11382 GCA_034699185.1 Eupelops torulosus
AATTAATAACAAATAATAAATTTTCTGAGTTTTATATTACGAATGCTTCGGAAGAAAATTAAATTTAGACGGCTTTTCATTCAAACTTACAACAATTAATCACAAAATAATATAATAAGACTTACCCAATAATGTTCTGGCCTGTAGTGTAACACATCCCGTGTGGATGTATTCAATGAGTTGTCGAAACACATCTGGCTCAAATTCTTCAATAATCATTGTTTGGTGGGTTTGCATTGAAGGCTATTCATAGCAAAGAACACATCAAACAAATTAAATTGTATTCAAAATTAGAAACATCTTCACAATTAGAAGCTCTGATATTCAAAACCTATATCATTAAAGTTAAGCAAGGTGGGTCATGTAAATCATTTTTCAGAGGTTTTCGAAATCAATCAAGGTTATAAAAAATTAACATAACAAATCAAATGCGCCTGAATAGAATCTATATATTTGATATATGGCCACAAAGGGGTATACAGTCTTTCAAATTAAGATGTTTAAAATTCTTACAAAATCTTTGAATGGCTTGGTCAATTTTGGAAAATTATCTTGATTATATGAAAAGCAATTTCTGAATTTAAAATAATTTGAGTAGATAAAAAAGAAAGGTCAAAAAATGAATTGCAAAATAGTTATATTTTTAAATCTTTATTCTCTATTAATTTTAAAATTATTTTTATTTTTAAATGATGGGAAATCATTTTTATAATACCCTTTATACTGTCCTATAATTAGCTGAGCTTGTCTATTCCTGATTTGGTAATCCTCCCACAACCTATCTTTGAGTAAATATTTCGTAACATTTCTATTGAATGCATTTTAATTTGAATTTGTGATCATTTTTATGTTAATTCTTTTGAATGAATGGTTTGATATTTGAATTCATATAATTTGAAGTCAGAATCAGAGTATCAATAATGGCAGTGAAGAAATCAGTTGATGTCAGACCTGCTGCTGATTAAAAGGCAATCCATTTAAAATGGGTTCTGACGAACGTTTAAGAAATAGTTTTAATTTTGTATCTTTTGGCGACTCTTTTTTCTTTGCAATCGTTTCTTTGGCGTTACCACTCGCTGTGCTCGTCCCGGGTATCTGGTGCTGCTTTTGGCCATACAGTAATTTGTGAAATACCCTAATATTCAAAGTAAAAGGATTTTATTTAATTGCAAGAACTGATTAATTTTCCCAATAATAAAGGTCTTTGAATAAAAAAGCAATTAATCTCTCTCTCTCTCTCTCTCTCTCTCTCTCTTGAATTCAACAAATTTACACTTAAATTGATTATTGTTTCAAAGAAGTCAAGTGATTTTATCATGCAAATCTCAGACGCGCTTTTTGTTTTATATGTCTGAAAATTGTTTTTTATTGCACAGCACTTCACAGCTATTATTGTGTTCCTTTGTTTTCTCACTTTAAGTAATTACAGCATTTTTTGCTGTGAAAACAATTTCAGTTCAAAATTTAATAGTATTTTCGTTTTGTTCCCAAAACAGCTCTTATTATTCACAACTGTTTTATTCAACTAATTTACATAAATCTAAAGCCAATCAAATGAGACAATACCTGCTTCTGGCGGCCAACACAGCCTTAACAGCACAGACTGGCTCTCGAGTCTCCCCTGTAATAAAAGACAAATCAATATAAAAGAGTGAAAATTCTCCAAAAATTACTAAAATTAGATTAAAATAAAGGGGAAATCAATTTTTATTTGTTTTGTGAATTTCTTTATTAGTGAAGAAACGGATTTGATTTCAATTAGAATTACATTCGACGACAAAAATAACTCCTATTTTAAAGAATATTCTGTTTTATTCTTTGCTCTTTTCTCTCTAATGAATCACTTTTTCACTACTTCTGAATCTTTTTATCGCTAAACTATGAAAACTTTTTTTCATTTTTTCGATAAAAATCTCATTTAAGTCGATTTCAATATCTTTTGAAAGTATTATAGAAAAAGAAATTTTATTTTTACTCTCTTTTTGTTCCATAGATTATGAAAATAAAAGTATTTTTCTGAACGAATGCCAGAATATATGGTTCGGAAAATCATCTGAAATATGAGGCATTAGCGAAGGCAATGATCAAGGCATTTCTACTTGATTACAATCTTTATCCTGAATATAATAAATTGAGATATATTCGTGTGCTTATTAGCAAAATTATAATGACAAAGTTTTATCAAGCGAAATTAATGGTTAGTGCATTTTGACTTAAAAACAAAAACTATCGTGGCAAATAATTTAGATAAAAACAAGAATATATTTTATATTTCATATTAAAAAAAATATTGAAAAATATAATAAGTTTTTGTCTACAATTCTCACCGACGAGAAACGTGATGTCACATAACTCGGGCATTGAGGCCAAAAACTTCATGTCTTCTGCGAGACCAGTTCTGTTCTCGTAAATTGAATAGTCATTAAATTCTTCCGCTTCGTCGATATCAATATCCAATTCGAGATCGAAAATAGTATTATCGAAAGTGGTTTCATCCTTATACTGTTGATAGTGTTGGGCCAAATCAATAGGCAAACCAATTGCCACTAATTCGTCTGACATATCCCTAAAACTGATAACCAGCACACACTCAACTCAGGAGTCTATATGACATCCCAAACAACACATACAGCCGACACTCATCCTGGACTAAGACTCGACGAAATAGTATAGAGTTCTTTAGACATCTGTTCAGACTAGAATTGACGCAATTGGCGCAAGCTCACTCTAGATTAGTTTACTAGAGCTCACTCTCGCCGTTCACCGCTTCAATAACCCAACCATTCGGTGCTTCAAAAATTTCGTCAAACAATTCGCATTCAGTTTATCAAACATTAATTGAATTTAACTTTTCATAAAAAATTCACCAAGCACATCAGTGAACTCAATTTTGATAATTACCTTCTTATTGATTTGATTATTCAAAAAGTATGTACTCATAAAACAGAATCAGATTCTACTAAACATAGAATAATGCCTTCATTTTTATATCATTCAATGATGACGTATATCAGCGATGTTCACACTTATCGATCAGAGGGGAACACCAGTTGACCAAGAGTTGAAGTTTCCTTTTAGAAAACAATATATCACGTTTCTTGTTAAACATAATATCCAAGTAATGAAACACCTTGTTATCAAAGTATATGATTTCAAAATTTGGAGAACCATCTTGCAACTTTTTCTACATAACTTACATGTTTTATGTTACTCCAAGGTGTCCAAGGTGAAACAGCACTAATGACAACTTATTGAATTAAAATCATTCATTGAAAATAATTAAATGTGAAATAATATTCTTTACCTTGTTAATTTAATTGAAACATGCTCAAAAATATATCATTTAAAGAAAGGTTTACTTATTTTTTTTAAACTTTGAGGAAAAGCCACAAAAAATCTGAGCCGACGGAATTGGCAACCGGAAATTTAACGTAATATCACTGTAATTACCCTGGAAATAAGCTAATTTTGTGTAAGTAAATAGATTAAATTAACAAAAAGCGGGCGAACAAACTGATTGTTAGGGTATTTCAATAAAGCTCTCAAATCTCAGGGATTTTTTCAAAATCAATAAGATTTGATCCCTCTTTTTGTCAATCGCTGATTACATTGAATGTACTGATCATTTAATTAATTAAATGTAAAAGATTAAAATTATATCAAAAGGGAATATCAAATATTTATTAAAAAACAAATATTAAGATCTCATATTTAATAGAAGACAAGTTAAGAATAATTGGCGAAAACTGAGCAATTTGAACATTACTTGTATAATTTGAAACGATGAAAGGACTGACGTACTTGGAATGAAAGGATAGTCATCAAAGGGCACTCCCGGGAAATAATATCTCAATTAAGTCGCCAATAAAATTATAGATAAAGAAAAATATAAATAGTTTTTTCGTGTTTTGACTTATAATAAAATAAACTTGACTTTAATGTCAATACTTTGAGTAATATGACCTCTCATAGGATTGAGCTCATGATATTCGAGCTCAACATCCTTGAGCTTCAAAGAAAACCAGTGTACTTGTACAAAATAAAGGCATGTTTACGGTTTTATTTTGGCCAATACTTGTTGTTAAGAACCTGCCATCGATTTTCTATCAGTTCAAGCTTTCAATCAAAGCTTTTAGAGAGAACATTGATTTGAGCTTGGGCTAAGTACAGTTGTTGTGAGCTTTTTGGCATCATTAATTATTGCTCTCCTATAATATGTGTAGGGAATGACTCCGGAATGACCAGAAGAATGAGCACAAGAATTAGAACAATCAAAATAACTATAAGAAAATGTTTTATTTGAACAAAGAATGTAAGGATAGAGTCGAGAGAGAGAGAGAGAGAGAGAGAGAGAGAGAGAGAGAGAGAGAGAGAGAGAGAGAGAGAGGGCGAATTTTTCGTTTAATAACACGCATCCATGAATACACTTTTGGTGTATGTGTGGCTATAGTGCTGTGCTGTACATCACTCCAATAGTGTAGGCGATAGTTGAATACCAGTTCCGCAATTTAGGCACTTCTTCTCGACTAAAGACCAAATAACTTCGTCTTCTATTCTATTATTTCTTTTCAATCTTATTATAGAAATTTGTTGAAGCGATCACTTCTGGCATTCACTAAATCTGTTTACGCCTTACACACAATATATAAGACAAATGTATTTATATTTTTGTTATTCACAATTGGAAGTCTCTGGTGTTTTAGACACTACTGACCTGACCCGTATTCAAATGAATTAATGAGAATTTAATCTTGCTATTCATACTTTTGTTTTAAGGGAGTTATGAACCGGTAGCTATTGAGAGGTCTTCGCACTGAATGTCTGATAATTACATACATTTTTAAAATAATTAATTAATTGTTAGTTTGATTGAAATGCATTAGAAGTCGACAAATAAAACAATAAGACATCAATTTGTTTAGTATTCAAAGACTTCCCAATTCTTTCAGTCAATTATATACCGAAGGTTTAGGACTCATAACGAGTCAAATGTTTGTCTAAAAAACATGAGTCCAGTTCTGGAAACTTAATTATTTGATATTTTTGGTTATATTAGTTAAACAAAATTCAATTAAATAATGAATACGAAAATAAATTTAATTTTCTTATTGAATGTATTAGTTGTCAATTGTGTTAACGTTAGAGCTTTCAATGAAAACATTGTCAATAACTTTGTTAACAGTTCTGAGCTTAAAATCGATAAAAGTCAACAACACTTTTCGTTAATGAACTCAAAAAGTCGTGAAGTGAGGGGTAAGTCCTTTAATGTTTTATTCCCAAACATACCCTAATCTGTTTTCTCAAAGAAATTCATCGATTTTTTCCAAACAATTTTCAGTAATTTTAGGAAAAACGATACAATTTTATTGAGAAATACTTAAATTGTTTTATAAGTCTATTTGTGATTATATTTTACGTTTATTTAACTCAAATTGTTTTATTTACTCAATTGATTTATAACTTTTCATTGAAAATGTAATAATTGAAACGATGAATACCAGGAACCATTAAGTCAGCTAATATATCATTAAATTATATATAATCTATAGATTGATATATCAAATGTCTTAATCAATAAAAATACAATTTAGTGGAAAAACAGCCGTTTATAGCATTAGTAAAATATTTTTCAATAGAAGTCATTAAAACAGAAATAAATATATAAATTGGTTTTTAATGATTTGCCACAAATTCTCGGAAATAAATCAAAAATTCCGATTCTGTTATTGTTTTCAAATTCAAAACAATCTTTTATTTCCATTTATTTCTATTTGATTCCGAAACATGTTTTCAACTGAAATCAAATCAATAAATATCTAAAAAATAAAAAGCAAGTGTGCCCTTGCAATACATTATTCAGCATTTATTATAGGAAATGGCTTATAGTTTTACTCTTGAAATGGTTTTATGAATTTTTTATTAATAGAATAAAAGACATAAGAAATACATTAATCATTAAATAAGCGATAAAAAGGCTTAAAATTGAAAAATTAAGACTAATTACTGTTTCTTAGTTTAAGTTCTTCAATATATTTCATTTGTTTTCAATTAAACTAATGTATGGAAAATGAGATAATTTATTGATATTTTAGTTTTTTTTATTCTCCTTTCACTGTTTTGTATGTGTTATACAAATAAAGATTAATTGATAATAAAATCGTTAGTTTTCTTTAGTTTAATGCAAAACTTTTTCTAAATCTCTTCAATTATTTATGCTTTTAATCCATGAGTTGTTTTTTGTGCCATCAGTGATATCTACAGAATTCTATTCACTCAATTGTGATTGTGGACATCCCTTGTTCAAAAAATAATTGCACTAAAATATGCTAAAATCTCTGCATTAAAATGACATTAATATTCTAAAAGTGTTTGACTTTCATATATTTCTTTTTTTTTGTGTCAATTAGTTATCGTAGAAATAATTTTTCCCAATTTTAAATATGCAAATATTTTTTGCCGAACGGAAGCCTTTCTTGTTTTATACAAACCTTAAATAAAGATAAATAAAAAAATATGAAAAATATTCATAGACTAAAAATTAACATAAAAATAATATTCAAAAACAGTGTGTCTTCAATAGTTTCGCCCTGGTTGCTTTCCTTATACCCATCTATCCTCCAAAACCAAAATCTAAAAATAAGTTCAATAAAGATACCTTACTGTTTGCCCTCATTTCCCATTTGGTTTCTTTTCTTCAAATTTGTATGCATTTTATTACTCTATTCTGTACTTCACTCACAAAATATCAAATAAATCTTCAAATTTTAATCTATTCACAAAACAAAATTGATTTAATAAATTGAATTAAAATATCTGCCTTTGAAAGAAAATTTTCCATTTTAGTATAATTTTAAGATTAAATAAACATTCTTGATCACAATAAATAATTTATTTTTTGAGCTTTTACTCCAATTTATTTGAATTAAAATTAATTTTAAGCCAATAAAGCTATTAAGCTATCTCTTAAGTGATTGCCTCTCTCTTCTATTGCTCAATTCCCAAGACCCCGACCCAAGAATACCATCGAAATTGAAACGTAGTTTAGAATACAGTATTGACGTCCTATTGAAACACACCATTGAGTCATATTCACTGGTCGCCAAACATTTCGATTCTAGAGGGGGGTAAAAGGTCCAGTAAAATGGCGGATTTTTCCAAAAATTCCCGGGGGCAGGGGTATCTTCCCGCCATTTTTCCAAAATCTCTAAAAACAAATAATGTAAAACATGTTTAAATATGTTTTCGAGCAAAAAAAATATATTCTATTATTTCCGACTATTATTTTCAATTTTTTGGAGGTTATTTCGTGTAAATTTGAAAGCATCGCTTCGCGGGGCCGAAAACAGGGTCCCTCCGCGAAGATTTCACTATCTATTCTTACATTTCTTTAATATTCTATTACTTCCCACAATTATTTATTAATTAATTAAAAATCGTTCAAAACATGTTTAAACATGTTTTCCAGTAAAAAATTGAAATTTTGAAAAAAACAATCCCTAGCAGGATTTGAAACTACGCTATCGGCTAAACCCTACTGAATCTAAGCTAAATACTATGCCAGCAAGCGATCTTATCTTACTTAACTTTGATTCCTATTACTTTCCAATATTTTTTCATGTTTTTTCGACGTGATTTCATGTAAATTTAGCGAGAGGGGGTACCTTGGCCAAGCCTAGAGGAGGTATTTTGCCGATTTTCGACTCTAGGAGGGGGTATTTTGAAAATACCCCCCTTTGGCGACCAGTGGTCTTATTTATGTTCGGATAACTCTAATGAAATTCATGAGATTGTAGACCAAAAATATATAAATAATTTAAATGAGAATTAAATTGAAAATTATATTTCATTACATATTTCTTTGTGCGTAATATAACTCTGTATTAAAATTTTTATAAAATATTCAGAGAAATGGATAAATGAAAAGAAGCTCTAAATGAAGAGAAATAAAAATTAATTCCGACTCCATTTAAGAGCAGTTAGACTCATGTAATGATCAATAATAGACTTTTAAATTGTTAACGCCTTTTGAATATTTATCGTTTCGAAGTCAGAAATGAGAGAAATCTTTTGTTATAGTATTTTATTAATGGAAGAAAAAATAGCGACAAAAATAAAGTCATAGAAAATAGGAACAGAATTAAGAGCACATAATGATGTCATAACTTGAATGACACTTCACTGTAAAACTCATTACCGGAATCATTCGCTTCAATGATAACCAGAATAATTTGAATACAAATTTTTTATTACAATTCTGGAGAGAGAGAGAGAGAGAGAGAGAGAGAGAGAGAGAGAGAGAGAGAGAGAGAGAGAGATTCTATGGATTTTCTTCACAAGCACTCAGAAATTGTTGCTAAAAAAATTGTGTTTAATGATTTGGAAAATTTTTGTTTGGAATTTTTTGTTTTTAATTATTCAGAGCAAAAAATGTTAGCAAAAGAGAACAGATTTGAATAATTGTATGTCGAGTCAGAAAATAACATTTTTGATGAGAAAATAATTATAATATTAATAATTGTATTTTTCTGCTACTATTAGGCGGTGTTTTCCAAGTTAATAATTCATTTGTTAAAATTAGAAATGAATTTCTTTCTGAGCTCAGATCTCTTTTAAACTTTTTCATCTGTCAGATAATTTATCCCATTTATATTAGTAAGTCACCAGGGGCCATTATCCTTGCATTTGATTGATGCGAAAATAATTCATTTGAGTGACTTATTTGAGGCAAAATACTTGTAATATATTATTAATAAATTTTTGTTAAAGTCATTCATTTGAGTGTTTGAGAAGTAGTGGTCATTATTTGTCAGTAAAACATGTGTTTTGATATCAATTTCAGATGTATATTACGGCCACCCTTTTGATGGACATGACTTTCATGAACACGAATCAATAGCAGAGCCCCAGTATATTATTAAATTGGTGGCACCGCCAAAACGCAACAGAGATGCCGGAGTTAAAGAATTGTTGTTGGTTTTGGCTCCATTAGCAGCCATTCCTTTAATAGGAAGTGCAGCCTTAACCACATTCACAGCAATGTTTGCATCGAGCGGTTATGGCAAACGACGAAAAAGAGATCTCTTAACCAGAGAGCTATTATCCAGGAGTTTCACAGAAGTTCAGCCCAAAGTTGATGATTATGTGAGTCAAAGACTAATTGGAAGTCAACATAATGTTGGTTTGGAAAGTCTGTTGGCCACTACTGATACCGCTCACAACACTAATATTAATACTAATGCAAAACGACATCCATTTCCTGAAAATGATTTGATTCACACCAAAATTGGGACATCATTTGCTTCACAAATAGCATCCAAATCACAACTGATTGGCGCCAAAGATCAGAATAATTGGACGCCAATCGATACAAATCGAAATGAGAGTATAGATAGGAAAGGGAGAACAGGTGGCCCTAAAAGCACTCGAATTATGTCTAATACGAACCACTCGTTAGAGAATAAAGACTACAAAAGCGTTGAATCTCTTGTAAAGGGCTTTAGAGAGCGATTCACACAATCGTTGATAAGTTCTGATCAGAGTTTAGGCAAACGAGAGAAGCCTCATATCAAAGCACCGGCAGAACATTCAACACAAGTGGAACCAATTGAAAAACAACAATACAACTCTTTGCTGATGTCTTCAGCTTATCTTAAGAGAACAGACTTCAGACCTGATATTATTGTCCAAAACAACAATACAAGTAATGAAAGTATTTCCACAAAAATAGATTCCACTAAAAATAGGAAAGAAAATAAATATTATCGCAATTTTCGGGACATAAACCATTCGGACCCTCTTTTCCCCAATGATATGATGGCTCAAGAATCGGAAGCAATAGATAAAAGAAGCGAATCTTCAAATAATGACAGTATTGACACTAAAAATGATAACAACGAGAGTAGGGATCAACATTTTAAGCACAACACTTGGATCCCATTTCTTTCTAATCCTTACTTGGTAAATATTATGTTTATAATTCAATTATATCTTATAAAATCCCTTTTCATTTATTCAAATTAATATATATTTTTAAATTGATTTTACATAAAAAAAAATTCAAACAAAATATTATTCCAAGAATTTAATGGAGAAATCGAAAGAAAACAAAATTTAATAACAATTTTTAAAAAAAAATTTAATCCGAATCAATTTTCGTAATATAAGCTTTTAGAGAAATGAATTATTATGTCATCACTACCCAGATATGTAATGATATACCAGTGAAGAGATGAATTGATTCACTGATTCTAATCACTTTAACTCAATATTTGTTGCATTAGTTTTTGTATCGAATATCTGATGCGTTGAATGGCTTTCCCTTTAAACTAATGAAAAAAGTATTCCTAAATCGATATTTTGATTTCAAGAGAATATTTGATTTCTATATTTTAATGATAGTGTTGTTTGTCTGTCGTATAACTCTTGACTCCTAAGGGAAGAAGTGCTTTAATAATATTTAATGGTACTTGCGCAATTTTCGATTTACATTCAAACTTGATTAATAATATTTAGTTTTCAAGAGAATGGGTTTGGGTTAAGTGCTATTTGAATGAAATTTCAAGTGTTTTGATCTTGGAATTCTATTATTATTCTCAAACAATACTTCCTAAACAATAGTGTATTTTGTATTATTCTATTATATTAAGAGGGATATGGCCAGAGGACAGGGAAAGCGTGAAATACAAGAGTTGGATGTAATTCAGAAGTATCTCAACACAATGGGAAGACCCGATTATAACGACGAGATCATTGCCACATATCTATCATGTAATGGAATGCTGAGCGCTTCCAATCAATGTTTGGAAAGACTCACCTGTCAGTTCTCCGACACCACCAGCTCTATGAAACAACTAGAAAAGGATGTCTCATCACTGTATGGATAACCTATATTTTAAGACTCTTTTACTCACAAAATATTATTTTCTTTACATTTTTCATATAAATATTTATATATCCGATGAATAAGTTGTTGTCCTTCTATTACAGAGTAATCTATTCTCTACTAAAGAATCAATACATCGATTCCGACTTTAAGAGCCGTCTCCAAAGGGCCGCCTTCTTTGGAAAAGATAATCCGGGAAAATGTAATTTTTATAATTGTCCTAAAATTAATGTAAACAAAAACAAGAAGAAAAAGCGTTGAACTAAATATTACATCAAATATAAGATATTTTTAAAACGGTTTTAATACTTATTTTTGAGTCAATTTTAATCCTTTTATTATTATTTAAGTTTTAGTCCAAAAATTGACAAAAAATTGGATTTAATATATTTTTTAAAAGATTTCTCTCTTTTTCTCTACTCTTTGTTTGTATAATATTTTCAATTCTGTTCACATTCTGAGCTTAATCTTAAAATACTCGCTAAAAATATTTTGAAAAT
>JAQGCE010000619.1:0-11381 GCA_034699185.1 Eupelops torulosus
CGTTAAATTAAATCATTAATTACTTTATTATAACCAATGAATACAATATTTGAATACTTTAAACAGTAATGACATTTCAAACATACGATGATCTGAAACATTCACTCAGCAATGACTCGACTTTTTCACACCTATTTTCATTCACTATTAAAAGACAACAAATAGACAAAATAGACTGGATCATTTTAAGAGAAACCAGTTTCATTTTTTATCATAAATGTGAGTCAATCAGTACTTAAATAAATCAATATTTCTTAAGATAATTGTCAGTCAATTAAATGATTTTATTTCACATCAAAGTTAAGGCAAAACTTAGTCTTAAATAAAAAATCCAAAGGTTTTTGTGTCAATCAAATCAACTCAAATAAAAAATATAAAACAAAAACAAAAAGAGATAACAATCGTATTTATAGGAAAATCAAAATATTTTGCAATTTCAATGAATAAATAAATTGGTAAACAAAACCATAGATATAACCAAATGACAGCTTTATTCAAAACATTTAAATTAATTGATTCTAGTCTCTTCCTATTTTTATAACTTTAAACTGACTCTAACTGTCAAAAATCAATTAATAGTTGAATAAAAATAATTATGGACTCAGAATAAACTAAACAATTGAATAATTATAAAAACTAAAACAATTTTACTATTTTTTGAGACAATATTATCAAAATTAATAATTAATTGCATTAATGCATGAAATTATTGCCTTAAAAATAAATTAGATTATTATTAAATTAAAAATATAATTACAACTAAAATAAGGATAGACCGGACAGACAGGCAGGTGTTGCACTAATAATTTTAAGCTAGCATAAATGTATTTCTACTCTAAAGAGTGTTTTATTATTGGATAGACCTTAGGAAAAACTAAGTAATGATTTAAAATGTTTGGCAACCATTTTGACAAAAAGAGTAATTTTTATTAAACAAACAATTAATGTCTGTAAAGTCTGTAATATTTTTAGCAAAATATTGAAGGATTTTCAGGAATTGGAAGGCATTGAGAGAATATTTGAGGATTTTTATCGATATATCGACTGTTTTGCAATGAAATGGCGAAACAGTTCCCTAATTATTCAAAAGTTGTGATACTGTGAAAGTAGTCACATGTCATGAGACAAAACACTTCGTCTGAGGCTATAATAAAATAGTAATAACTTATCGAAGCGACGAAAAAACTGAAAGGTCATGAGGCACACCATAAGCACTAGCTTTATAGCAACTTTCAGGGTATCCTCTGTCTGTTTGTAATCGAGTTAAGCTAAAGGAAGAGACGGCAAATGAGAGGAACAAATAATGGTATGCCTGTTCATAAAAAATTGCTTATATGGGTCGGACTCACAGGAAATCTGTTAAATCTATATGGATGTGCAAAAGTTCTTAACAGATACTGTACCGAACGGAATGAGTGAGAGTGTCCTTGGATTGACTAATAGTTATATAAAGAGAGAAAATCACCAAAAATTTTAAATCGCGCCAAACCTTCGGTTAAGGAGTCTAAGACTGTGCCAATACATAAATCAATGGCTTGATTACTATTTTTTTTAACTTAAAATACGTATATTATCCGGATACTTAAGAACAGAAGATAAGAATTTAAGATTTTTTAGCGAAAAAGTTTGAGTGAAGGTCTTCCTCTCCAATAATGGCTTTACCTTCAAAATTAACGAATTTACTGATGGCTTGAATTCAAATCAATGTTTCAAAAGATTAACAGATATTTAGTACTAAACATATAAAATACAGATAAACTTAATTTAATTCTGTTTAGCCTTTTATTAGATTTATTGGTTCTTAGCAAAAATCAAATAAGAGATGATTGGTCAAATCATTATCTCCCAAATCATATCAGAAAATTGAAATCGAAAGAAGTATTAATGAGAATATATGTGAAGACATGTGAGGCTGTGTGCACTGCATACAAGTTGACGTTTATTAATGTTTGTTTGCATTGATATCAATGTTTTTAAAAAATATATTATTTTATGAGTTTTTAAGTTCGTAACAGATTTGCTGATTGTTTTGCTATTCATTAGATCTTCAATGCTTTCAAAGCATTTTTTTAAATAACATAAACTCAGAGATAGTTTTTGGAGAACACAATGAATTGAATGATGAAAGAGCACAGAATACATAACTCTCTTCACTATAAATAGAAACAGAGAGGAAAATATCACTTCAACTCTACACTGAATTAAGTTTTGAATATTTGTAACATTTATTGCTTAACAACAGATTCAGTCCATCCAACAGAACAGTTGACTCTCTTTTTTTTAAAGACATTTTTAAGAAGTTTGAAGTAAGCGCTAAGTCATACATACATTTCACTCATATATACATTAACTTCAACTTTATTTTTAGAAATCCTCAAAATATTCTGAACTCAGGATTAGGGAAATAATGAAATGAATGACAGCCAATGATTCCGATTTCTATACCGACACATCATTAAACTCAATTATAAACAACTAGGCCAAATAATAGATGCCCATGTTGCATTAAATTTCTCTCTCAGGTATTTGCGGACACAGATTGAAAACAGTTTAGGAAGGAGTAAAAAAAATGAATAAAAAATACGACTAAATGTATGACCGAATTGATTGAATAAAAATGACATTTGTTTTGAATAATTAGTATAAATTAGATAATTAGATGTCGCAGTCATATTGCAGTCATATTGCAGTCATATTGCAGTTATATTATAGTCATATTACTATTTTCTCAAAATGTGAAGGATATATAAATAAATAAATAAGATGAAATTACAAGTAGTATATAAGTAGTGAAGTAGTGATAAAAGTTTTAATATTTACCTCTTTTCGATTTCATTATGAAATCATATGCAGTAAAAGAAACGCCAGTAAATCAAAGCCAAAACACGTAAGGAATAATAAACAGGAAAAGTTGAGTCCAAAAACTGTAACTTATCTTCACTTCAGCTTTCAGTCAATGCTTTCCCAGAAAACAGTTTTATTACTTAAAAGTTTTTTAGTTTAGTTTTAAGTAAAAATCATTTATATTTTGAAAAATCAAATTAAAATATAGGCATCTCTTAATCAATGGACGGAAACTTATCAAATATTTTAAAACTGATTGAAGCGTTTATTCAACAAACAATCATAAAGTGTTTGGTTTAGTTGAGCGGTGTTTTAGTTGAGCTGAAATGACAGCTTAATGCAGTCAAATATATACACGTGGCTCACAATGTGTTTGCTGAGGACTGTTGTGATCGAGCACTCTGTCAGTTCGCACATTCACTGAAATCAACTTTTCGTCTCTCACTGTCTCCTCTTTGCGGCACTGAATAGAGCGCAGACTCTACGCATATTTTTTTCCTAAACGAATCAGTTTCTTAAGCTTATCTTCAATCGTCAAAACTTGGCTTTTATTGCCATTTAATTAATGGCCAAAACTTAAAACAGTTTTCTATGATTTCATTTTGAATGCAATTTTAATATAAACAACAAATTCAATGCAAATTCAATACTTTATTTGTAATTTAATACAGTTTTCCTATTGAGTGCTTAATTGAATTTTATTCTTTACTTTCTTTCACTATTAAAAGTAGAGTAACATTTGGAGTGATATAACTTGAAAAAAGTCGTTCCTTCACTTCACTCATGTCCTTAGATTTGTTTATAAATATAAGAGAAAAGTATTTCCATTAATCGATGGCTAAAAGTGGTTAAAATTCGATATGTTTTCTGTTTAATTAGAATTTTGTTCCTAAACTTGTTTATAAGATTTTAAAGCTTTCAAGGGGTCACCCCATAAACTGCACTTTCCATAAAACTAGCTCCAACTCATTGACATTATACCGTATTACCTCAAAAAGAACGGCATGCAGGTAAAATTAATTATATCAATTCTTATTTTAAAAAAAGCTTGGGTGATCCCTATCAGCATGCACGTATAAAAAAAAGTTAATAAAATTCAGAATTTTTAAAATTCCAATTGAAAACTCTATAAAATTAAGCACTTATTCTCAATACTTGATCCTATACTAAATGTGTGTATATATTATGAGAGAAAGTTCTGAAAAATAATTTAATAAAAGTATAATAAAAACAATAATTAATTTTCATTCAATTTTGATTTCAACTAATTTTTTATTTTATTTTTATACATTTATAGTTAAATGAGTGCTTAATAAACTTGAGGTATTCCCATATTTCTTTCTATATTTATACTTGATTTGCATACCATTTACACTTTGATATAATACGGTAGGAAAGGTTCCCAGAAATAGCTTTAGAAATTTACCTTTAATCACTGCTTCAGCTCAAAATCTCATGGGTCTGAGCCCAGAAATTATCTTTAATATTGACTTGCAAGTTTCAATATTAATTCGGGTTTGGATTGGATTATTTAGACTCTAAAAATTTTAGAGCAATAAAAATATTTTAAAAGTACCCATTCGTTTAGCAGTTAAACTTTAGCTATTTAAATTTAAACCTTGTACATTATTGATAAAAATTTTCCAAAAGTGATTTATTTGATGAGAGTCTTAATGTTAAGCTATATTTTTTTTTTAAATGACCATTTACATTGATAGAATTGTAGTGTTCTCTTTTAAGTATGAAATATCTTGCACATTGTCGGAAACTAAGAAGACTGGTTATTTATTTTATAGAAGTGACACAATTAAACAAATGCTAAATTCTAATTAATTTTGGTCTCAATTTAATCATTTAATCAGACAGTTATGGAATGCAAACAGTATTGTAAAGTATAGTAGAGCCTAACAAACAGTAATTATGGCATTTGTCGATACAATAAAATAGTTATCTCCAAATTGTCTTATCTTTTTCTTATATAAGAGACCAATAGATGAACAGTAATGCCATTAATACAAATACAATCATTTTTACTGAATCTAACGAAAGTGAAAAAAAATTGAAACAAAGGAAAGCAGAGAGAGTTTCAGTTTCTTATACTTTGAGTCAACAGATATTAGATATTAATATCAGAGTTGATAGTCGTTAACAACCAGTATATGAATTGCATTGTATTTTATCATATCTGCAGTTATGTCAATAATGGTTTAGTTAAACAAAACTTATATTCGAAACAAACAATAAAATTATAACTCAATTGGAAAGAGAAACCCCAATTAGATAAAATATATATAAATTGTAGAGATGTGCAAGACACAATCTTCAACAAATGTCAAATGTTAGCAATACTTATTCAGAAAACGCATTGATTTTGACTAATTTTAACAACTTTTACAAGGAAAGAACTCATACTGTGTGTGTGTGAGCAATATACAATTGTAAATCCATTGAATACAATATAAAAAGTAGAAAAACTCTGCTGGAGCTCTGAAAATCTAAGCAAACAATAATAGAGTACAACTATTGTGAGATATTTGTTCACATTTTGATGGTTTTGATGTCTCAAATTTCAGCAAATATTTCTGACACATTTTAATATTAATTTAGGCGAATAGAGTGCCATGGTTCTATATAAACGAATGACACTGAAACAATTGGTGCTATATTTGTAAATAGTGTTTGGTCACTAGTAATGGCTAATCTTAGCTCAATATTAGTGATAAGATTTTACAAGGTAAAAAGCAAAGGAAAGTAAAGAATGTCATTCTTGTGTAGAGGTAATATTTGATAGTTTAGTTTAATTTAGTTTAGTGTCAAAGTTTGACAGTCATTGACAGTAACTATAAGTTGACACAAAAATAGCATTTGACAGTCAGAACCGGAATTGTGGTTTTCACTACCAGAGCCATATTGTAGGCGTTTAATAATTATACAAAATGTCTAATTTTCTTATATTATAGATAGAACTCATTTGTTGAAAAGATTGAGCAATACTTCAATCGTTGTTATCGGTTGACCCACTTCTGTGT
The DNA here is from genome assembly GCA_034699185.1 of Eupelops torulosus. Lineage (NCBI taxonomy): Eukaryota > Metazoa > Arthropoda > Arachnida > Sarcoptiformes > Phenopelopidae > Eupelops > Eupelops torulosus. Next base: position 5,874 of record JAQGCE010000619.1, read on the forward strand.
GAATCTGCCTTTTGTTTCAATACAATCGACTGAACTAATAAAAGAAATTAAAGTACACTGAATCTAATGCTTCATTCATTTGATTATTGATTATTTTATTACTGAAATTGTTATTAATTAGTTATCTTTCATATCTTTAATACAGTTTTCATTCAAATATTTAAGTTTTCAATGCTTTCCCTTTAATTTATTCGACGGTTCTTTCAACCGATTCCACTATCAATCAAATGAAGGATTTGTTTGACAACAATTACATGAATAACAATTTATTAAGACTATAATAATATAAACAGGGTGCACTAATCAACGATAATTTATTAAACTTAGGAACACATTTTCAATCAAAATTTCAATTTTTAAGATACAGTGCAACCTCTCTATTGTTAGTTGGATTGTGTATAAGGAATAAAATATAGGGAAGTCCCATAACAACACTCAAACATAGAATAAATATTTTATTTATTAAGTTAATCACTAATTTTTTGGTTATTTCGTGTGATTTCAAAAAATCAATAATAAATTAACTGATTTTATTAAAATTTTTACAAAGTTTTCAACTTGGTTATACATTTTATTGCATTCATAAGTGAAATATGGGTCATATAACAAGAAAGTTAACAACAGGGAGGTTTATTTAACATTAGGTGTATGGTAATATATTCAAACTATCTAAAAACACATAAAAACAGAAAGATCTAATAGTACGGATGCTAACAATAGAGAGGTTGCACTGTATTTAAATTAAACACTAATATATTTATATTCAAATAAAGTAGCGTTACATCCCCTCCCCCACTTCCTTTTCTTTGAAATTGTTTCCTTAAAATGATAAACAAATGCTTTAATATTTTGAAATATTTAAAAGTATTTCAATTTGTTTTCGGAACCATTGAAATGAAAATCTGAATGCTTTGAAATTCAAAGTTTCAAAGTTTGAATCCATTGATGTTTCTCTAATGTAGTGCTATTTAAATATTTTTCTAAGAATTTAAATCTTAAATATTCAACTCAAGTATTTTGAATTTTAATAAATTTACATGATTACGCCAATATTTATAAATATTTAGTGAAGCATAACCAGCTAATTAACCAAATAACTCAATAATTGATGTCTTAATAACTTAAATAATTTAATAATCACTTATTTGATTAATTGTTTTTTTATTTTGAAAATAAGTTTCGAATATAAGCTAATAAATAAAAAGTTTGACAGCATTTTTGTATAAATACTGATTTTTTTGCTAACACCTATCAAAAACTGAATACCACTTTTTATATTTATCCTTCGAATAATATTTGTGTTAATTCATCGAAAAATTTAATGCATTTCAGATCGTTTGATAACTTATTTAATATTTAAGCTTAAGTCAGGAGATTTGATGGTCGACTCCAATTGCAATCAAGGGTTTCAAAATCCACAAAATATATTCTTTGGTGGTATAAATTTGCAAGATGTTCTTACCGCATTCGATAATTATCATAAAATGATCTCGAAAACGCTGACTTCATTGAACTAATGGAAATTTATTGTAAAAATAGTAAAAATCTTCTAATTCGAGGGCAAAGCTTAAAATTTTCAATTTATGTTTTCCGTTATTTTCGGTTAACTTATGCCTCAAATTGTTTCTAAACTTAAGTTTATTTTAAGACTATTACTCTTCACATAATTTTGGGCTAAATATCCGAGAAATAGGAATAAACATTAATTTTATTTTATAAATGAGAATATACACTATACTACACTACACTACACTATACTATTACAATTAAGATAATAATGGCATTACAATGACCCCAGTTTCCCAATAAAATGAAATTTAAATGGAGGGACACTATGTAAGGTATGGACGCTACTATATTTAATTTTCATCTAAATTTTGTCAAATACTACAGTAAATTATCGAAATGACTTGGGCAGGGTAAATCACTTCATTATATGCGTTACTTCACTATAAACATCAAATTTTCAATTCAGAATAGCTATTGGTTTTGAAATTTGCTTCTTTATTTCGATAAAATACTGTATTAACAATTATTGCAGGAATGCTAAGGCTTCAGGGGAATCCAGTATGGAAATGTTTCAGTCCCAGGGGATACACCTCTTGTTTTGTCGTCAAACTCAATTAATGACGATTTTCCGGAATTTTTTTTACTATTGGTTTTTATTCCAGTGGAAGGGTGGGTAAATCACAATTTTTCGATTTTTTGGGGTAAAAAATTCTGGCCCTCCCATCTACATCCCTGCATTTAGTGCCATTTGATTCCTCTTTAGTCATCTGTGCCATCCCTTATTGATGTAAAGATACAGTAGTGTAGCCTCAGTTAATGTCCCGCAGATTATACTTCTTTGGACATATTTATAATCAGATACTCTTGATATAAAATTAAAAGTACCAGCATTCAATATGCATTCAATTTACATATAATACATATCAATACAATTATTAATTTATATTTAAATGAATTTAATTGAAGATATGGATAAAGATCTAGGTAATATAAATTAATTCCAAAGGGTGTTTGAAATTATGTTAGGTCTGGCTCATAATTTTTGTATGCCATTCTTGCCGCTGAAATTAAAGCAAGATAATTTTCTGCGACAATTACTATTCAAATTAGTTAATTATATTTCTATTTAAGTTTTTGAGGAATTAATTTGTGATTTCCCAACAAAATTCCCAATACTTTATGGAAAATTTTAATTTTTAATAAGTTATTTTACCTTGACTTTAAAAGAGATAAAATTATAAGAGTAAGTTCCTTTAGTAACTGAATTATAAGATATAACGTCTGAAATTCATTTTTGTTTATTTAATATAAAAATGTAAACAAATTTAATATTAAATAAAAAATAATAAATTAATTACAAATAGAGATAAATAATAAAATAAAGCAAAAAATGAGTTTTTAAATAAAATGAATGTTTTATTAATTCTTAAAGTTTTAAATGTGTTTTAGTACTCGATTTAAATAAATTTTAACCTAAAAAGTGTGAACCAATGAAGACATGGAATAAAATAAATGTTTCTTTTTGTTTGAGTACATTAACATTTTGACGTTCAGTTCGTTATTTCTGATTATTCTGCGCTCAACTTTTGTCAACTTAAAGCATAGGGAGGCCATAGGAATGTCATTGAGGAAGAAGAGGCTAATAATATCACTTTTAGGCTAATAACCCAACGATAGTGAGATTTACCTTATTTTACAGTTTACTCGAAGCCATGAATCGTAACTTTCTTTAGGATATCTATTGACCCAAAATAAACTGAAGTTATGTTAGTTACCAAGTACTTTGTACTCTACTCTCTCCAACTCTTTTCACTCTGAAATCATTCCAATAATTCTGTCGATTACTAAATATAAGAAAAGGCATTCATTCCATTAAATGAATTCATTTTAAACTTGTCTTTCATTAAATATAAAATTATCTGAATATTCACATTATTATTAATCAGATGAAGGATCGGATCTCTTATGCAATACTAAGACGACACATATATTATCCGACTTCAGATAACCTGCAACTACTTTCCAGTATTGCATTTGAATTTAAAAGTTCATAACAACTGTTAGTGACGTTTAATTATTAATATTTAACATAAATTATATTTAAATTTAGTTTTTCTATTCTTCAGTTTTAATGCTTTCATTAATTAATTGCGAATTTGTCACAACTATTATTTAAATTCATTACAAAATTCAATCATTAATACTATTAATTCATTTAATTTTCAAAAATATTAAGGAAAATATTTTTAAAATATTAAATAAAATATAAGAAACCAAGATCAAAGTATTTCAATGGTGGATTGACTTTAATTTATTATTTCTAACAAGTTTTACTGCTTTTCTTATAATTTAAATTGTTTTGAATTTTTAAAATTAATAAAATTTGTTAATAAAAAAAATTATTCTTTAATATAATTTAAGGAAAATTTGAGAAAAGAAATAGACCAAACTCACATCAGATTTGAACTCTTGAAGGGACTCTTTATAATTTTTGCCGTTTTCTCAGGAATTTTAGTTAATTTTGCGAAATTTTAGTCTGCATTCAATCAAATTAATGGAATTGTTTTTTTTTGAGACGATAGTTAACCGACCGGATGTCTGTCCATTAGCTCCTATTAGATATGCATAAGTATTTTACTTATATCGAATTTCATTTAAATCAGAGACTTTAAAGATTTTTTTGACACAGGAGGCAAACCATTTTTCAAAATATTCCTCTTATATTTCTCATTTAAATCATGGTTTTGGGGGCTCTCACTGTTTGACTTCGAGAGAGTGTTTAAGGAATCTTATATTCAATTAAAAAGGGTCTAAACTTTACTCTAAATACTTTAAAACACAATAAATAGTTTCTAATTAACAATTATTAAAGGTTTATATCATTTAAATCCATTTAAAATCTGATTTATAATATTTTTCATTTCAACTCCGGAGGGTTTTAAGGATTTTTTAAGGGACTCCAGTTATGTTTTAGGCTGACCCATATCCTGCATCCCTAATATCAAGTGAAGTACAAGGACTGGGGTATATTGCAATTCGCAACCGTATTATTTCACATTATTTTGTGAGCTTTTATTTCTACATTACTTTTAGTTGTTTGGAGCAATTTATTTATAGTCATAGCGGATGTGCCCTCAAATCAAAATCACAGAAAAATTACTTATTTTATTAATAATCATATCTTTTAATCAAAATATCACTTAACAAGTTTTTAGTCTATCTTTAGATAATTCATTGATTAAATCTAATTTGTCAATGAAGATTTAAAATAATTACCAATACAAATAAAGCATAACAGTTTCTAGGCACTTTGAGTGCCCTCTGGGACTTTTATGTTAAATCCATTAATTTATGGCAAATATTGGGTTCAGTTAATAGTTTAAACGACTGGTAATGTAATGAACATTATTTTGAATTCATTTTACTTAAGAATATCGACTGAAATGATTTCCAAATCCAAAACAAGGATTGAATAAATAAGTATTTTGACCACTAATGTGCAAGGGGGTATCATAAATATCCCTACATTTTTCTCGGACCCCCGGAAGACAATTATAAAATGGAAAAATAGTTGGAAAAATCTCCCTCATAAAATTTTAACATTACTTTTATGGCAGATACTACTGTTTTTACGCTTGATGTACAGTGTATAGGAGATAGAGACATTTTAATGAATCATGTTACAATTTTTCACCAAAAACTGACCCACTGACCAATAAAGTGTATTAAATTGAAACTAAGCCTGCAAAAATGTTATAGTATATTTGTATCAAACTAATTTTTTGATTTAAGGCAATCGAAAGCAAACAAACCTCCCTATCTCTGCATTTACTTAATAGTAAACATTTTGGGGGGGGGTCAATATATCGAGGAAAAAATTATATCATCGTAAAGCTTAGACAAAAAAGGAGTAAAACGCCAAATTTTATCTGCGTATGGCCATATTTAAGACCCGAAATGGCCATTTGAAACTGACAGCATAAGCTTGAAAGAGAATAG
>JAQGCE010000620.1:0-11371 GCA_034699185.1 Eupelops torulosus
ACCCTAAATGAAACCCATGACAAACTCATTTGACTAAGAAATTTGATATCAGAATAGTTTTATTAAAACTATTTATATATTGTTTTTGTTTTGTAATAAATAATTTGCTTATTTCGGTCATCGATTCAAAAATGGTTTTACTGTAAACCAATGCTTTGGAATAGTTTCCGACGATTTCGAAACTTCGGGAAATTTTTGTCTTTATTTCAAATTTTGAGCAAAACTTTCAATGTTTACAAACAAAAAAACGATGACTTAATTTATGGGCGTTTTTGAGAACAGCTTATCGTTGATTGTCTTCATTCAACACAATTCTCCTCTTATTTCAATCAAATTAATTATTTTAAATTCATTTGATTTTGTCTACAATTTTGTCTATAATTAAGTCATTTACTGAAAATTGTCATTAATTAAAATGGAGGTAAATATGACTGAAATTTATTTTGAAATTTTGATGATTTTTTTCAAATTAATTTAAAGTCAAAAACAAATCGGTTCGCCGATAATGAAGACCTCGATGACTGCGATCTGAAGCAATTGATGGCAGACTGTGAAAAATGGTCGCATAAGAATGATTTGCAGGTATGTCCTATACAATAATCACTGATTCTTCGGATAAATTGATTGTTATCTCATTTGATGACAGCTTTTATCTCATTTGAAGCAAATGAGTAGTAAATTAATAAACAAAACCGAAACCACTAATCAATCGATTGATAGTCTAGTCTTCGAAACAAAGGTTTGAAAAATAGTATAAAAAGTGAAATAATAATTGTTTTAATGGACCGACAGATGCATTGCGTGAAAGTCGATAATGTGATCAATGAATTTCAAATGTTAGCCAATTCTCAGTTCGTAGAGAACAGGGTTTATGACGAAGAAATGGAAGACATCATCACTAGTGGTCACAATCTTCCAAATGAAGAGTTGGTTAACAATAAGAGTAAAGAAGAAGAAATTATGAGTAAAATCAAAGTCGCTTTAAATATTGGTTTAGATTTTTTGAACCAACGGTTTGATTGTGTCTCAAACAAAGTGTCACAAAATGATTCGGATGATGAAAACGATCAAATATTGGAGGGACTCATATCTAACAGTGCCAACGATGAGTACTCACAACGACTTCTCCCTTATATCATTGGAAGCGAAGACTTTATTAAAGATAATTATGTGGGTCTCAGTTATGTCGAAGAGAGTCCTGCTATTGATTTGAAGACTAGAATTGACACCAATTCGAGTGATAAAAGTGTTGATAATTTTGAGTCGAAGTCAGATACTTTTGAAGTGACAAACATTACGAATGCAAACAATTTTGTCGATTATATGAGTGATAGTGAAGAAGAGTCCAATGATTTATTCGGAACTATCCCTAAGACTAAAGAATCGAATGATTTGTTTGGAACTATTACTGAGAGTCAAGAAAATAACCACAAAAGTGTATCGATTAGTGATGAAAGTGATTCCGACCCTTTCGTTTTAGAAGTTAAAGAAAGTCCCGAATTGAAGACAAATGACAGCAACCAATGGAAACCATCGATGCCGTCATTTCATGACGAGTTGTCGGCAGCCATTACAGCTAAAAATCCCGATAATAATTCTTCATTAGACGAGAGTAAAGACAAAATTAAACCTCAATCTGCAGTCAATAAGAATCAGATGAAAAGAGTCCCCAGTTTTGAATCTGAAAGTAGTGACGAAAATGACTCTATTTTTAAAGTTACAAAAACTAAACCCAAAACAGAGAACAAACCGAACAATAATTTCTCGAATTTGTTCGATGAAGAACCCAATGAGGACACAATGTTTGCTCCGATTCCTCAAAAACAGACTAATGAAAAGATTAACAGAGTTTTGTCAAATCCTAAAACTCAAAAAATCATTGAAAAGAAATCAAATCTCTTCGATGATGACGACGATGAGGACGACCTCTTCAGTGCTATCAATAAGAAGACAACTAAACCGATGAAACCAGTTCTGAACCAAAGTTCTGAAGGAAAGCAAATTTCTAATATTTTTACTCAAAGTGCTTCCGATAAAAAGAAACCATTAGTTTCCAAAACAAGTCTTTTCAGTGATGACGAAGAAGAAGACGATTTATTCAGTGCTATCACTTCTAAATCTAAACCAAATGTACAAAATTCTGATGCCTTTGAATCTGTAGTCAAACCGACCATAAGTTTTGTGAAAGTCTCGAAACCGACCGATAGTCTGATCGGAGAATTGAGTTCTGCCCTCAAAAAGAAGAAGAAATTATTTCAAAGCGATGACGAAGAAAGTGATTCCAATTCTGATGACAAGTTTAGTGCCGAAAATGATTCCGAATTTAAAAATGAAAATCCGTTTGAAATTAGAACTGAAAAAGAAATAAGTCCTTTGAATAATACAGAAGTAGAAGAAAACAAGGAATCACTTTTTAGTGACAATAAATTGAGTGAAGAATTGTCTTCAGAAATAAAAACAAATGATGTGTCGATCACTGACTCAGAAGCCTTAAAACCTTCGAATGACTCCATTCTTTCAAATAATTTTTATGCCGAAGAGCCGACATTGACTTTAGCTAACGATGGACTGAAACATAGGGCAGCGCTCGGAGCTCAAAGAAATAGAAGGCCTCCCACTAAAAAACTTCTCAAAATGAAGCCAATCGCAGATTTTGATCAAAATTCAGAAACAAAACAAGAAATTATTCCTGAAATTGAAGAGAAGACACCTCCTGTGGCTGCAATCAGAACAGTTAAGACAATTATTTCTAATCCATTATCTGATGAAATGGAAGAAAATGAGAATCAGATCAAATCGGTTCAATCGGAAGAAAAATCATTTAAATCGATGTCTGCTTTGATAAAATCTCCATCGACTGAAGAGGACGACATATTTCCGACTCAAATTTCTTATAAGACCCAAAATAACAGTAAATTATTTGAAAAATCTGAGAGTCCGTCACTTCCTATCTTTGATGATTCGGGAGATAACGAGGACTCACTTTTCTCTACAAATAAAGCCATCAAAAATATATCGAAAAAGGTTGTGGACAGTAGTAAAGGTCTTTTTGACACTTCCGACAGCGATGACGAAAACTTCTTCTCGAATAAGTCCTCGAATGTGATTTCAAATATAATAAAGCCCTCAAACAGTGAACTCTTTAATGACGTTTCGAGTACTGACTCGAGTCTTAGCAATAAATCTGATTTGAAAATTGGAAATTCAAAGCCAGCGGTCAGTCTTTTCAGTGATAGTGAAGACGACGATCTATTCTCTGCGGTCGCAAAAAACAAATCTATGGACAAAATGCCAGAAAAACAGTCCATTAATATAACCGAAGATCGAAAAGAAAAATTAGAAACAATTCCTCAAAAAATAAAGAAATCGAATTCACTTTTCAGTGATAATGAAGAAGAAAATACAGATCTGTTTGAAAAGAAAGAAATCAAAACAATTAAACCGAAAACGAATGTCAAACCGATATTCGATTTGGAAGACGATGACGACGAGGGTATGTCTTTCCACTCATTAGATAAAAATTATATTTTAATAAATCAATTGTTTTGTTCATTAGATATATTTTCCCCAAAATCTTCGACAACTAAGACAACTATTTCATCGAAAAACAAACCGAGAAAACAGAGTCAGAGCTCTGATCTGTTCGACGACCCTCTCTTTGCATCGCGTTCTTAGACTAATTCAATCGATTAATTCATTAATGTTTAGACATTTTATAGAATTTTATTAATTGTTTTAAATGTTTATTAAATTATATTAACTCTTAATCTCTTTACAGAAGTGTCTAATGAGTCATACAATCGACACTTCAACTAAAAAAGTCTAAAAAAGAGCTCAAATTAGATATCAAATTGATTCCGAATCATTTATTCAATATTTACAATACATTGGCTCTAATTTTATTCTAAACTAAAACCTGAATAACATTTTTAAATCGAATTAATATATTTTTAAGTTATATATCATTCCTTTAATTACTAAAAATGATAACAAAAATACATTTCATAATTGAAATCAGTTTTTTATTCAATTGTCTGCAAAAATGTTGTTTAAATAATTGATTTTTTGCTTAATTAGTATTAAACTAAGTGTTGATAAGTTTTGTACAATTATTTAACAAAAAAAAAGTAAATATATTTTAATATTTATTAAAGAATTTATTTATTGTTAATTAAAATGTTTACAAATAGTTTGGAAATCCTTTCTTTTTAAGTGATTACCTTTTTTTGAGTTTTGATTTGGGCCGCGAAGGGCCGGAACTTTCACTATTTTGCTGAACCACTATCTGTCCGCTCGCGATCTCATCTCTGGTCTCATTGGAAACAGTCTTCAATTTTTCCTGAGTTTCTAAGAAGAACATCAAATCTCTGACCTGTTCTTGAAGTTCAGTAATTTGTTGGTCTTTAGTGGACTTCAGTTCTTTGAGTTGTGCTTCTGTTTCAGTGATCCTCATTTGCCAACCGATTTGATTGTCGCGCAAACACTTATTGAGTTCTCTCTCGTCTTTTAATTCCGATTGAATTTTGTTCAGTTTTGTTGTCAATTGATTTACTTTTTTATCTAAACTTTGTTTCTCTTTAGAGACGGCCAACAAATTGGCTTTAAGTTCGTCGCGTTCTTCGACTATAATCTTGTTTTTGTAGACAATGTCTTCGATCTGTCGGTGAGCGTCAGATTCAATGCGGGCCAAAGTTTCTTCGAAGTAATGTCTCTGAGCTTCCAATTGATTGGTTAAAAGATATGTGTACTCTAACTGAACCGAATCAATCTTTTCGTCATTATTTGGTTGATTGCACTCAACTTCGACAGGTTTTCCGTCTTTGTTTTGAAGTAATCGATGGACATAATTATCTCCAGCGTAGTCCCAAACCCTGTTATTAGAGCCCAATTGCATGGCATACGTGTGCTGTGTCTCCGAATAGTGTTTGTAAGCGTGGCCCTCATTATAGCGGCCACACCCTATATGACCACAAATGAGGCAAATCCAGAGCGTGTCCTGTTGTGAGGCCTGTGAACCGCATTCGAAACAGCGATTGTCGGGAATAAGTTCTGGTGTCTGACAATATCGACAGACGGGACAACTTGTGTCACCCCATTTGTCAAGACATCCGCCGTGAAAGGAATGGTTACATAAAATGGTGAGAATTCCTTCAACTGATTCATCCATTCTTTCGAGACATACGGGACAAGTGGGCAGTTCTGTGAAACCGGGAACGGGAAGGCACGAGTCTTCGGACTCTTTTATTGTCTCAATCTGTGCGACAAATACCAGATGACAAACTTCTGGTTCAATAGAATTGAAGGGAATACCATTGTAGGCGTTGTAGAACTCGTCAGCACTTCTTTGATTAGAAAACTTAATTAAAACCATATATTGATTCGGTTTATTGTCTCTAATAATTCGGATGTGTTTTATATCTGAATTAACGGCTGCCGTGAATTGTAAGACATCGTGTATTGTCATCGCTGCCGGAACTGACAAAATGCAAACCATTTCACTCCTCTCCGCCTCTTCTCCTAAAGGCGTTAATTTGTTTTCTTTATACAAATGAAGTATTCCTTTCGTCACTTCTACCAAATGATTGCCGCTATAGAATTGGATCTGATTTAGTGACGCCATCGATTGGATTGAAGACACAGAACCAGAAACTAATTTACGGTCTGCGATCACTGGAGGAGTGGCACCAATAGCTCCTCCGCTTTGGATATTTGTTTCATTATTGATGTCTGGCGTCGACTCTTTACTTGACGTCGATTTTATTGAAGTTTGTCTCGAGATTACTCTCGAAGAATCATTCGGTTGATTATTAGTATAGGTCTCGATTGAGATCTCATGTAAATCCCGACTACCCCTATGTTTACGTCTGTGCGAAATATTTTGATTTTGTGATGACTGCAACTGTTCTTCATATTCCTTTTGCGGTTCACTTGTGTTAACTCCTTTTGCCGAAGCACTGGAACTATTGTTTTCAAGGGTTTGCTTATCCATGAATTTGGAGGCTTTTTATTTAAAATGAAATTAATTTAATTGCAAAACAAAACGAAAAATACCTTTAAATGCGATGTCAGTCGAAATATTGTAATCTTTATGTGTTTCAAGTCTTAAAGCTATTAAAGAGACAGACATTACATAAGGTTTTCATTAAATCAATATTTTTTGTTCAAATTTTTCAACGAATAGTGGTTTAATGAGTTTTAAATCAAATCAATTTTAGATTAAATAATCGATTCATTTGTTTTGTTTTCATAACAATTTCAGACGATTTTTGAGAGCAAACAATCGATGCTCTCAAGAGTTGAACAAAAGATGGCAATACTTAGTATTTGTTTGATAAACACATTTAGAACCAGAATATTCTGCACTATCACCTTGATACATATTGCCAGTCCTCAACTTATATTCATTTGGGTTACTTCATTAAAGTAAAAGATCGATCACATCTGAAGAATATTTTCTTTATATTTTATTTGTTTGGTTTTCATTTGTTTTAAATTAAATTTTTGTCAAATTTTAAACATTAAATTTCAAGGTTATAAACACATAAGAAGATGAGTGTTGAGCAAGATAAAAGTAAGCATAAAGTTTAAAAGTGGTGAAAGTAAAAAAAAAGATCAATAATTTCTGACTGTTTTGCAATGATTTGTGATTTGTTTTGATTCTCAATTATTGTCGCCATAGATATGAGTCAATCCATTAATTCTATAGTTTTATAGAAGAGAATAATTTATTACTTTTTTGAATAACAAATTGAGGCTAAAAGTGATTAATTAAGTTTTTAATGTTCACTTAATTTAATAGTTTTAATTTTAGTATTGAAGCTTGATAAGTTTTTTGTCATTATTGTCAACATTTGATATATTATATTATATTTTCCCCAAACTATTCATTAGAATCTCAATATCAGAGGAATTTGGATAAAATGGATAAAGTGATCGAAAAAGATCCTCCAAAAGGTTCTGAAGGAGAGGAAGAAGATGATGACGAGGAGGAAGAAAAGTTGGCTTTTGAAGGGTAAGAATAGTAATATTCAAAGAACTTTGCAATAAAATGAGAATCGATTCAACAGTACTTACGATCCTTCAGAATACGAGTCATTAAACGTTTCGACTGATGTCAAGAATTTATTCGCTTTTATTACCTGTTATTCGCCACAAATGATAGAATTGGATACAAAATTGGTTCCATTTATTCCAGATTTCATTCCTGCCGTCGGCGATATCGACGCTTTTATAAAAGTCTTTAGAATTTTAATGAATTCATGAAATTAGTGACAATTTATTTAAAACAAAAATAGGTTAAAAGACCCGACAATAGCGACGAAACTCTTGGGTTAACTGTTTTGGATGAACCAAATTCTAAAACACAATCAGATCCGACACTTTTAAGCCTTAAACTAAAAGCTATATCTAAAGACATTAAAATGATTGACGAATCGGAGACAATGGTAAAAGCGGCCACTTCTATGCGTGATATTGATTCTTGGATTCAAAATATACGACAATTACATGAAACTACTGCCAGTACTTCAAATTCTGTAACACTACTGCACAGCCATAGACTACCAGATGTCGAACATCTGATGCAAGAGTGGACAGAAGATTTTGAAAGCGCTCTCAATATTCATTCTGTGCCCTCAGCAGAACTTGAATGTACTCTCGAAGACTATGTGGCCATTATTTGCAGTAATTATTTATTCAATAAAATGGCAAAAAGTTGTTTTATTGCTTTTATTGATAGCTCTGTTGGATATTCCGGTTCATTCATCAAAAATAGCATCCCTTCACCTTTTATTTAATTTATATAATGAGTTTAGAAATTCTCAGGTAATGTGAAATCAAATTATTTATTCGTAAAAACATTTAAAAACAATTATTTTTAATAGCATTTCAAACGTTTTGTCGAATGAATTCATCGCAAGAATTGATTACTTTTTCCAATTTTTCCTTATTTTTCGACAACTTTTCCGATCGAATGGTTTGGTATTTATTCATAAGATTTTGAACCGAAACTAACTTTGAATTAATGGCAGAGCTTTTGTTCTCCTTTTCCTATAATCAGTTAAATTATTAGTCATTAATATAATTCAAATTTAAATAAAATACTTCTCCGATTGAATTGATATGGATTTTAGGCATCGATTCCACCAAACATTTGAACACCGAATCCGAATCAATACTTATTTTAATCGGTTTATTGACTTCCATTTGACACAAATCATAGAGAATTGAATTAATTTTTACCATTAATTGGTTCTAAATAATAATTAAAACCATTCAATCAATTGTAGATAATTAGGAATAGACTTACGATTTGTTCTAAAAGTAAACTCAGAACTGCATTAGTGGTCATATTTGGCGCTTCATCTGAACATTCATTAGTTTTTGGATCCAATTCTTCATTAGGAGTGAAAATATTTTCATATGAAGCGATCGTTTCGTTAATTGTTTTAATATTTGGCTTCAATTGAGTGCAGAGTTTATTCTTTGCGGAAATGTTTTCGATTGCATTCAAAATAAGTCTCGAAACGAATTCTTTGTTTTTATTCAACTTTTCTTTTATTTCAATGCTTTTTCTGTTTAGTTCTTCGGCTAATAATTTGTTGCGAATGTCACTCATTTTGGATTTAATTTCTTTGATTTCGTTTTCAATGATTTTCAAATCATTTTGACATTCATTTGAATAACAAAACCTCTTTATTTGTTCGCCATTTCTTTGAATTTAAAATAAAACTAAATAATTGGCAATAAATTTAATAGATATCAGAGATATGAAGAATCGTATTATTGGGGGAGAGGGGGGGAGGGGAGGGGAGGGGAGGGGAGGGGAGGGGAGGGAATCAAGTTTTTAAATATATTTACATTTTATGTTCACATCTCTGACATCACTTCAATTAATATAAAAGAAATGATTACTCTTTGGATTTGATGCGATTCGACATAAAACTCATTAACTTCTTAAAAGTGTTACCATTTTTGGAGCGCAAGAAACTAATCAATTAATACAAGTATTCATTCAGTTATTGTTTGAATATATCAATTGATTAACAAAATTGTCACCAATCGAAGAGCTGTTATCTCAATCTTAACACTACCAGCCTTAAGACTGATGACAATTTAAATAAAAAATGATCCATGCTCATTATTACATAATGGGTTAAGACTTAACTTCAACTTAACCGTTAAGTGTTTGAGCAAATGTCAGTTTGAAAATATGTGAATATATTTTTGAGTAAAACTTACTTTAATGAGTCTTTTGTTTGCATTTTAATATTGAACTGTTGTTGAGTCCAATCCATAATTTTTTCTTCTAAAACATTCATTTTTAATAAATTTTTGGTTTAATTAAAAATATTAAAAACACAAACAAAATATCAAATTTTATTTACTCAAACATTTTTAGCGCCAAAACTAGTAAATAAAGAAACATTTATTACGTTTAATGTTTAATATATGGTCTCATTTGAAAACCAATTGAAGGTTTCAAACAAAACATTCTTTTAAAACATAACTTATGTATGAATTGTTTGATGCAATCATTTCATAAAATTTTCAAAACAAACAAAACTTGTGTTCAAAACTTTAAACTAATTTAAAATTAAATGTACTCTGAATTGCAGTGATTGTCAACAATTAGTTATAAAATGTTTGTCAAAAAGTTGAGTCAAAGTTTGAAAGACTATATTTTATTAAGAAAACTGTATTCATCCACAAAATGTGGGCGAAATTTGTCCAGTGAAGTTCGGGTGCGATTCGGTCCATCTCCGACAGGTTTTATACATTTGGGTGGTTTGAGAACTGCTTTCTATAATTATTTGTTTGCAAAACAAAATAACGGCTCATTTATTCTTCGTATTGAAGATACCGATCGAGTAAAACAATAATTTCCATTTCCATATTAGTTTTTAAGTGATCATGCTCATTCTCAGGACAGAGTAGTTGAAGGTTCTCTTGAAAGCTTAGAACAAATGCTGTCCTGGACTGGACTCAGGCCAGACGAGGGACCCTCAGTTGGTGGACAATATGGACCTTATATTCAGGTTTGAGATTAAAATTGCTTTCAATTTATTTAACGAAATAATCAAAAATAAGTCTCAACGAAAAGAACTGTACAGAGAAAAGGCAGAGGAGTTGTTGTCCACCGGTTCTGTCTATCGGTGCTTCTGTTCTGATATGAGACTCAACTTATTGAGAAAAGAAAGACTTAAGAATAGAGAAATACCTAAATATGATAATCGTTGTCGTCATTTGACACAATCTGAAATAGAAGCCAAGTTATCTGTTGGCCATCCCTTCACATTACGGCTCAAACTTCGAGAGGGAGCCCTTGAGTTCAATGATTTAGTGTTTGGTCGCCTCTCTTTTGATTTGTCTGCCGTCGAATCAGATCCTATTATATTCAAAAGCGATGGTTTCCCGACATATCATTTCGCGAATGTAGTGGACGACCACTATATGAAAATAAGCCATGTATTGAGAGGGGCTGAATGGCAGGTGTCTACACCAAAACACATTATGCTTTACGAAGCATTTGGTTGGACTCCTCCTGTGTTCGCACATTTGCCTCTCATTCTGAACAAAGACGGCTCTAAACTATCCAAACGACAAAATGATATCAGAATTGATTACTATAAAGACAAAGGCTTTTATCCCCAAACTCTGACCAACTATTTAACTCAAATCGGCGGCGGTTTTCCACATCGAATCGAAGACCGTATCGATAGACTCGAAGATCTCATAAAGTCCTTCGATTTAAGCAAATTGAATGTCAATAACAGCAAAATAGATGTCGAAAAACTCCAATTATATAATAGATACACAATTTACTGGTATTTTAACAATGGATATGAAAACCAATTAATAGAAGAGTTGAAGACATTATTAATTGAAAGATTTGGTTCTTCTGCTGGACTCAATTTAGACAATAATTATCTTAAATTTCTAATATCGTGGAGTAAAGTGAGAATAACTTAATAAGAGTTTAATAAACTTTAAGTTTATTTTCTTTAGGAAAGGGTTTTTACTCTCAAAGAACTATTAAACAAAGAATTCTTGTATTTATGGAAAGCACCGGATTTAAGTTGGAATGTCGACAAAGTAGGGGACAGACAACAAATCGGTTCGAATTCATGTTTTATCAATTATTTTATTTCATAAATTTTTTTCGACAGAAATAGTATTGAATTCAATGATTGAATTATTTGAAGGAAATAACGAAAAAAATTTCAATCAGAAAAACATTTCTGAAATAATTAGAAATGAATTCAATACAAAACATTCAGATTCAATGAAATTCAATAAATTTATGAAAATTTTGAGGCTATCCCTCACAAACTTAGAGGTCAGTTATTATATTTATTAAATAATTTTTAGT
>JAQGCE010000621.1:0-11362 GCA_034699185.1 Eupelops torulosus
AAACTAGCCCATGACCACTGATCTATTTGTCAAAATTCACGAATAAGCCCAGGGCTTATTTGCGGGGGAATACGGTAGGCTTTAGTGAACATACAATTAATAGTAAAGGGTTTACTTAAAATAACTGTTAAAATATAACGTTGTTTAGTGACATCTCTTTAATTGAGGAACAGTTGTGTGTTGTGTTGATCTGGTTTTAAGGGCACAACAGTTCTCCAAAACGTAAATACACTGTAAAATGACTCAAAAATAGATCGATTGACTCATTTTTATTATTAATTAGATTACATGTACTGAGAAATACCCTTGATCAAATAAATCAATTAAACATATTTGTAAATTGACCTTCAATATTTCAAGTGTTGACTTAATCTATTTGTTAATTAGTTTTTAATTTGTAAACTTGTTATTAATATTTTGTTAATTAAAATGAGGTTTTAATGTATTTTTCCTCAAAACACCTGAATATTGGATAACATGTAAACACAATCTATAGGTTTGTATAAATATTTAAAATATTTCAATTAAAACATTAATTAATAAGTTATTTAATAACTGGTTTGAATGCAAGACATTTGCATATCTCATAATTATCTTTGACTCTTATAAGAGTGTCTTTTATGGGTCTCTTTTGTGATCACTGAACGGAAGCGCTCGAAGGCATCCCTTGCTTTTTAAAAATCAATTCATTTAATGCTTTTAAACGATAATAGCTTTTTATTTGCTTCACATTTGTCTTTTGATGTGAAGACATTTTATGGATTGATAGCGATATTAATTCAAAAGATTATTATCTTTTATTATATCACTTGAATTGTATTAATTGTGGGAACAGTGGAGACGAGTGACCGACACTTCTCATAGAACTGGTTCTCACAGGAAGTGCTCTCAAAGACTATTATTAGTTGTCTCTCAACTTATTGTTCTCACCATTAAATTCTAGTCTTGTCTTCACTCGAGATCTGAAGACAAAAAATAATAAAAACTTTATTTGGATTTTAATTTTTGGTTTCAGTTTTGGTTTTCTTTTCATTTCAGTCCTGACTTCAGACCTCACCACTGATTAAGACTTCAGAACTTCAAAAGACTTTGAAAGCCTTCAAAACTATTTTAGAAGCATTTGTTTAATGACTCAATTGTTATAAAACTTGTGAAGTAATGATGTCTTCGATGACTATAACAATGAGAAGTGGATCTACCAATTCTTCGGCGAGTAATCCATTCTCTTCAGGTTTCAATTTAAGTGATTTGACGCCTGAAGAACAACAACTTCTAAATGAGATAAGACGGCGAAAGGTAGAACTGATGGCAGAAATCCAACAGTTGAAGGACGAGATATCTTGTGTCACACAAGAGATGTCCAAATTAGAGGTCAACGACGAGACAAAAGTTAATACAAAAGCAAAACAACTCTCAATCGGAAAGAAGAGGTTTAATATGGATCCGAAGAAAGGCATTGAATATCTCATAAACAACGGATTGGTCAACAATACTCCCGAAGAAGTGGCCCAATTCCTAATGAAAGGGGAGGGACTCAACAAAACAACAATTGGCGTCTATTTGGGCGAAAAGATTGACTTCAATTTAAAAGTTTTGGACGCTTTCGTCGAATTACATGACTTCACAAATTTAATTCTGGTTCAGGCCTTACGTCAGTTCTTGTGGTCGTTCCGATTGCCCGGAGAGGCCCAGAAGATCGATAGAATGATGGAAAAGTTCGCCGCACGTTATTGTCAACAGAATCCGGGGGTATTCAGTAATACTGACACCTGTTATGTTCTGAGTTTTTCGATTATAATGTTGAACACAGCGCTACACAACCCGTCCGTCAAAGACAGACCAACTGTTGACAAGTTTGTGACAATGAACAGAGGCATCAATAATGGCGGAGATCTACCAAAAGAATTACTGCAGTCTCTCTACGATAGTATAAAACAAGAACCGTTTAAAATACCAGAAGATGACGGCAATGATCTGATGCACACCTTCTTTAATCCAGACAGAGAAGGCTGGCTCTGGAAACAGGGCGGCCGATACAAGAGCTGGAAAAGAAGATGGTTCATTCTGAACGATAAATGTTTATACTATTTCGAGTACACTACTGATAAGGAGCCCCGGGGTATCATTCCCTTAGAAAATGTTCAAATAAGAGAATGCAACGAAAGAACTTCCAAACCGTATTGCTTTGAGCTGTTCTCAGCGTCCGGCCCCTCAGAAGTTATTAAGGCCTGTAAAACAGACGCCGACGGAAAGGTAATTGAGGGCAGGCATACAGTCTATCGAATGTCTGCGGCGACGGCAGAAGAGAAGGATGAATGGGTTAAAGGCATAAAAACCAGTATTAGTCACAACCCTTTCTACGATATGTTGGCCGCCCGTAAGAAGAAGGCTCAGCACCACTGATACCACTAAGTCATCACTCAATTAATTACTAAATATATTATAAAATTATATTATTTTTATCCAAACACTAAACGAATATTTTAATGCTTTTAAAGACAATCTTATTATTTATTTCTAATACTTTTATCTCAAAAAATATTTAGGAATTATATTTCTTACACTTATTTTAAGCCTAAATTCGGTTTAGAATTTGTTTATAATTATAATTCAATGCACTGATGATTGAGTTATCGGTCGATATATTTGTTATGAAAACCAATTTATTATCCATTATATTAAATAATAGAATAGTTTAGTTTAGATTTTCAAATATTTAATTAAATCAATGTTAGAATCTATTGATTGATGACTCAGTTTTGAGTACAACCAGAAAATCGGATAATTTTGAAGCGAAATCGATGGCATAATTCTGGTCATACATAACAACAAAATAATTCGAATTACTGTCCGATTTTCAAAACTAAATACTTATTTACATTAACTTTTGACTGTTTTTCTCATAAAACTGTATTTCTTTGTTCTGTGCCTTTAATATATCGATTCATAATTAAAATCAATTTATTTCTTAAATATTCAGAATTTTGTTTAAAACTAAAGTTTAAGAAAAGTGTAATAAATACTGACCGAAGTCTAATAGGCCCTAATAGCCGGTGGAACTGTATTACACTCCTGATCAAGTGTTTCGTCAATTACAGGTCTATACCATAGCTTTACTTTTCCATTTTGAACGAGAGATAAGGTGTGTTTACGCCAATGCTGTTCAATGGGCCTCTTTTGTTGGCCTTCCAATGGCTTTGAATAGTCGTATTCATCGACTCTGTCTTTACAGTCCTCTCTGGCGTGTGCCCCACGACTCTCTTTGCGGGCCTCAGCGCCATATATTGTACTCAATGCGTTCAGCATAAGGTTCTGAAGCTCTAACGTCTCAATTAAGTCTGAGTTCCAAATCATTCCCCTGTCCTTCACCTGAGTTCATATCAAAAATGTTCAATAATTATGTGAATGTATTCATAAGATTACAAAATTAGTGAAACAAAACTATTTAATGGAATGGGTTTAACCCTAAAACTAGTTTTTTTTAGAAATGAGCAAAACTTACCTTTAAATCAGCCATTCCTGCGTAACATTCGTCGATCTTAAGGCAGCCCTCTTTGAGAATATCTCCCGTTCTGAAGACAGCGGCGTGATTCTGCATGTACCTCTGCATTTTAAGCCTTAAATCAGCGGTAGTGGTCGATCCGTCTGCGTGTCTGAGTTTGTCAAGATTTGCGACCGACTCTTCTCCAGAAGAAGATTTAAGTTCTCGTATTGATTCTCCTGGTTTATTAACCTCAGCGATAGTGTGAGCACAGGCACGACCGAACACAACCAAATCGAGCAAAGAGTTGGCACCCAATCTGTTGGCGCCGTGAACTGAAGCACAGGCAGATTCACCGGCTGCATAAAGTCCGGGAACGACAACATCACCTCTTTCTTTATCATATGTAATCACTTGTCCCCTGAAATTGGTTGGAATTCCTCCCATATTGTAGTGAACTGTTGGCAATACAGGTATTGGTTCTCGGGTGACATCAACGCCGGCAAAAATCATCGCAGTTTCAGAAATTCCGGGCAAACGAGTGGCCAACTGTTCTGCCGGTAAGTGATGTAATTGGAGATAAACGTGATCTTTGAGAGGACCACATCCCCGACCCTCTCGTATTTCAATAGTCATCGAACGGGAGACGACATCGCGTGAGGCTAAGTCTTTAGCGTTGGGCGCATACCTCTCCATAAAACGTTCGCCTTCGCTATTTATAAGATATCCTCCCTCTCCTCGACAGCCTTCTGTTATAAGACAACCGGCGCCATAAATACCAGTCGGATGAAACTGAATAAATTCCAAATCTTGATTAGGAAGTCCTGCTCGAGTGACCATGGCAGTTCCATCGCCAGTGCACGTATGTGCTGAGGTACATGAGAAGTAAGCTCGACCGAAGCCTCCTGTGGCCAGTACTGTGTTCTTTGATCTGAACCTATGAAGAGTGCCGTCTTCGAGGTTAATGGCAATGACTCCGACACACTCTCCGCCCTCCATAAGTAAGTCCAGTGCGAAGTATTCGATGAAATATTTACAGTCATATCTTAGAGACTGACCATAAAGTGTATGAAGTAATGAATGTCCGGTTCTGTCGGCAACACAACAGCAACGATGAGCCTGACCTCCTTTTCCAAAGTTATACGATTGTCCGCCAAAAGCTCTTTGATATATCTTTCCGTCCTGTGTTCGACTGAAAGGCATTCCATAGTTTTCTAACTCAACCACAGCCTGTGGGGCTTCGCGAGTCATGTAATGAATGGCGTCCTGATCTCCTAACCAATCAGATCCCTTGACAGTATCATACATGTGCCACTTCCAGTCATCTGGCTCCATATTGCCGAGTGCGGCATTGATCCCTCCCTGTGCGGCAACTGTATGAGATCGAGTCGGGAAAAGTTTTGTGATGACTGCAGTCTTGAAGCCTTCTTCGACTAAACCGAATGCTGCCCGAAGACCGGCCCCACCGGCGCCGACCACTACTGCATCAAAGGTATGGTCGACAACCGGATAATCGCGTGAAATCTGTTCAAAATATAGTGATTAGGGCTTAGAGTTCACACATTTCACTCAAATTAAACTAAAAATAGACTTTAAATTGTAGTCAACAACAAAACCATTTGACAAATGATTGATCTGTTATTCATATTTAGAGTCAAATTAAATATTTGGTTAAATTGTGAGCTAATCATTACTTTTTGTTAATTAAAATATTGCATAATTATAACACATGTTTTGCTATATTTTGTCAAATAAATGGTTGAAATCTCTTAAATTTTCCAATGAGTGGTCAAAAACAGAAAATTAATGATAAAAAAATATGAGAAATACTCACTTTATTAGCCGATTGTTTACCAGAATCTGTTTGTTTGCCATCAATAGTGAAATGAAATTGTTTGGCGTTAATACTGAAAACTTTATTTAATTCTTTATTAATTTTCTTAATTAATAAACACTTCGTATAATTCGCTGCTTTAGTTAATAACATATTTTAAATTTGAGTTTTCTTATGAAAAATTTTGCGAATCTATGATAATATTCAGCAAACAATTGGATTCATTCAATTAAAGATAATACTGGAATCGCCTGATTATGAACTCAAAGCCTATAGTCTTCTTAATTGGGTTATAATTACTAATGTTTTAACTTTTTATTTGATAAATATTTTAATTGTTATCAAAACACAAATATAGGTTAAGAGAAAGCCTTTTGAATATCATTGACTGTGAACTCTAATTATTCACAAATTACATAACCAATAGTTTATCACAATTTTAATTTTAGTTACTTTTAATCAAATATTTAATCTCTATTATTAATTCATTACTTTTAAACATTTTATCATTTTTTCTGTGAATTCATTGCCAGTGAATTTCCATTGAAATGATCAGAAATTTCCATAATGGTAAAGATTATAATCGTAATATAAACAAGGTTCAAATAGAAACCAGATTTCGATGATGTAATAGCTTTAGTTTTTTTTAATGAGAAATATGTTTAGATTTATATAAGTGTTAGGAATTCCTATTTATATGAATTGAATTCTGCCATTTAAGCAAAGATAAAGTTCAAAGGAAATTAACCGCTCTATTAACAAAGTAGTAGTTCATAATTGGGGAGTCCTTTTACACAATTTATTCAGAAAGGACTTTACCTTTACTTATGAAAAACCAGACATTAAATAAGGGATCAGTTGATGAAAATTGAAGGAAAAAAGTCAGGCAATAAAGTGATTAGAATTTTATTAAAGGTTAGTCTTTTATTAAAGACTTAAAAACACGAAGTCGTTGAGTCTGTTTAATAAGAAACCTGATAAGAGTGTAGAGTGTGCTAAGTGTGCAAGGACGTTCATCAGATCAAAGTTTAACCGCAAAAAAAATAAAAATCTATTTACAACCAACTCGTGGTTAAAATAAACAAATTTATCTTCAGATTAAATAAATATTGACTCAAATTTTATTTAAATTCAATCAATTAATTAAAATATTATCAATATTTTGATTGTCATTAGTTTTAATAATTAATATAACATTTGTTTTAAAACTTGTGATTAAAAGTTGTGAACAATTTGTACAAAAAAGTCGTCCAATAATTACATTAAAAGAGAAACCGATTAAAATATAATTAAGTTTGCATCAGATCTTAAATATTATACATTAATTAAATTCAAAGTAGACTTAAATCGTTGTCAAAACTCCAAGAGTTGGCACAAAAAGAGCTGTCGTTCGCCAAAATGGAAATAAATTACAAAAAACATGATTTTATGGCACCTTAAATAAGAATAAATTACAAGTCATTTGTAAAATCACTCGAAATATAAGTAGTTTTGAACTAAAGTTTTGAAATCAATTGGAACTCATTTTCCTTCATCTATGGAATAGACTAAAGATTTTATGAAACAATGCTTTCTTTTGAGCGATAAATGAATTAATGATAAAAATTGAAAATAATTTACATAAAATGAAAGACTAGTTATGCGATCAATAGATTAATGATTTGTTAGACATCTGTAGTCACAGATAACATGTCATTAACTGAATAGGACTTAATTGGGGTAAATGTGGTCCATTTTTCCGAAGCTCTAGCGCCAGAATCATGTCTTTTGGCCTTCCGTTTGGCACTGATGTGATCCATACTCAACCCTTTATAGAGAACTGACTTAGCTTTAGGTCGACCACTACTGTGTGATGAATAGAGTGGCGACAAAACAGGATTTTCTTCACAATCAATATTATCATCGATTGCATCTCTACTTCCTTCATCAGGTCTGGCGCTTTCACCCGTTCCACTATCTTTAGCACTGGAACCTGAATTCATAGATAAAGTTTCGTCGGATGTTATTTGTAAGAAAACATTAGAAGACAGGTCTTTATCGATGATATTTCGATGCTTTGAGGACAAGACTCGTAAGGAATCGAATTGACCGCTATCTGTGTCTTCATCGGTGTTGGTATGACTGTAATCATCGTTACGTTTTCGGGTGTGATATATAATAATAACCCAAATAAAAGAGGTCACAACTATACACACGAAGACTGCGATTACAATTATGCCAATCGTTTTACCCTCTTCTGAGAACAAGGTGTTCAATGAAAAGGTACTGTCAACTTTATAAGGGTTAAAAGGGTCATTAGAACCGATGGACGCAATTATGTCCAAAAAAGTAGAGTCTTTAGCCGTCCCTAATATGTTTGACATAAGACAGGTATACTCGCCCTCATCTGCAGGAGTTGTTTTCACAATTATTAAAAGTTGATTGTCTGCTGTAAAGAAATGTCTTTCTGTGGCAATAATAGGTCCGCCATCTTTGGTCCATTGAAGGGTAGGCTTAGGACTTCCAGAAGCCATACATTCGATGACTGCTGTTTCGCCAGCGATGGCCTCTTTATCTGTCATCGGTTTGACAAAAGTGGGAACTTCTAATACATTAAGATATGCGCTGGCAGTTTGAGCGCCGGCATCGTTAGTAGCGGTACAGGTGTATAGACCCATATCCGAAACTTTGACCTCAACAATGAAAAAGACGTCATCGGCCGGCATTACATGCATTCGACGCTCCATTGCTGCGGGAAAATTATCACCCCCATCCTTTTGCCAGGAAATTTCTGGCATTGGCTGTCCTCTGGCCGCACACTCCAATCGCGCTGTATTTCCCACTTTAACGGTAACATTGGAAGGCGTTTTCGTGAAGACAGGCATCACATGAACGTTGATTTTAACTTTATTTGTGTAAACGGTCCCGAAGTTATTGGAAGCAATACATTGATATCGACCCTCGTCTTCATCTTCAATACGAGTCAAATGTAAATTTCCGGTATATTCGGTGACATTTCCATTGCCAACAGTGGCCAAAGTATGTAAATATATGTTTCCATTCGAAGCATTCATTATTTGATTGTCTTTACGCCATTGGAATTGCATTGGAGTGGGACTACTGGATGAAGCCCTACATGAAAGGGTCATATTATCACCTTTCAGAGCTGTTAGTGGTTTGTCCCCAAATTGTTTGAAGTCATCGATTAGATACGGTTTCAAATAGTCCTGACATATGAACTCTTCCGGATTGGCCACAAGAAGTGATTGATTTGCGATCCTTTCGGGATGTCTGCACTTCGCCTCAATTTTATTTGAATATTTAGGTCTTGAGTTTTTGAGCAAAAGGGGCAACCATTTGAGGGTACAGTCACACAAGAGATCAGTAGTGTTGAGACGCAATTCTTGTAGATTTTGAAGCCATTGGAAAGACTGGTCTTGAATTGAAGCGATTGGATTGTCGTTTAAATCAAGAACTTCTAGATTTGTCAGACCATTGAATGTGCGCTTAGATATGGATTTAATGAAATTGAAGGATAGACCTAAACCTTTTAGTTGATCCAAACCCACGAACGAACCGCTTGAATCTTCAATAGTCCACGAGATCTGATTGTGATTTATTTGTAAGTCCAGTAACGCAGACAATGAACGGAAGGCCGAGTCATCGATGAATGAAATTCGATTGAAATCGAAAATCAAATATTGCAAAGAATGCAATCGACTTAAAGTGTCTTTACTTATGGAGTGAATCTTATTGTGTGATAAATCCAATTCCCATAACTTATTGGAGAACTCCCATCCGTCGCCATCGATCTCTTCAATGTGGTTATGACTGAGAATGAGCTGATTGAGTGATGCCAATCCATAGAGCCATCCCTTTCGGATTGAAGTCAAGTTATTGTGATCTAAGTGTAAAAATTCAATTCTATTGAGTCCCCAAAAAGTTCCGTCGAAGAGATTTGTCAACTGATTCTTCTTTAATTTCAATGTTTGCAGATTTTCTAAGCCGTGAAAAACGAGTCCTTCCAATGACTCCAAACGATTTCGACTTAAATCTAATTCTTTCAGAGCTGACAATTTTCGGAACAGTTCTTTGGGTATTGAAGAGATCTTGTTTTTGGACAGCCGTAAGGTTTCCAATTGAGTCAAATTGTCGAATGAATTCTTTTCTATGCTTGAGATCCGGTTATTACTCAAATTAATTGAACTCAAATGAGAGGACTTATTTGTGAAGAAAGTGTTGGGAATAGTTGTCAACTGATTATTACTCAAATCAATTGACTGAAGACTGGGATATAAATCGGTGGTTACGTCCACTAATGATTCGATGTAATTGTGATGTAATACTAATTGCTTTAAATGTATTAAACCATTCAATTGTGGGAATTGTGTCAACAAATTGTTGTTTAACTTTAAGTCTTGAATTGGATTTTCCGATTCATTTGACACTTCATTTATAAACAAGTTTTGGTCTAATTTCTTGATCTGAGTGTGACTTAAGTCCAATCGAAACAAACTTTTGAGACCATAGAAGACATTGATTTCTATGTTATTTAACGGATTGTGTGATAACTCTAATAATTCGCACCATTTTGGGATCGGCTGTGGAACAGATGACAGGCGACGATTGGAACAGTCGACTAATGATCCCAAACACGAACACATTTTTGGACACAATTCACTCGTTCTGACATTTGGACTAACCGTTAATAATAACAATAATAAAGAACTTAATGACAATTGTGTTGACATGACTTTAAATTAAAAGTTAAGACACAAAACAGTCAAACCATTTGAACTCAATGTTTACAAACATCACTAAAACAAAACATTAAAATTTGATTAAAAAAATGACATTTAAATCATTTCTTTAAAAATTCAACTCATTTTAAACTGATCTTATCGTAGATGTAATTGGAGACAAATATCATAAGAAAATGTCTTTTATCTGTGTTTCGGACAACTCTTAAGTTGAAAGTGTGAAAAATGGCTGCGAATTAGTCGATTCAAAACAGCACGAGATCACACTTCCCTCCCACTTATACATTGTACAGGGTTAACGCCAATCAGAGGTTATGCCCCAAACATGTATGAATGAAAAACGATTTAATCCTTAGAACTCTGGTATTTCAATGTTTACATAAGATTTTGGGGGACTTTTGCACAAAGCGTTGACAAAAGGAGAGGTTCTGAGAGGCTCTCCCGGCCTATGACTAGCAGTCAATGCATTCACAGCTTTACTGCTTTTCTTAGGGTTCGCTCCCTTTTACTAAACACTGTTTTGTATGAATAGGTTTCAGATGTGAAATGAATTTCCCCTCTTTTTCCCGAGTCATTCAAAGAATTGGTTGTGATTTCTATTGAGAAGAACCGATACTTTGCTTTTATGTCAAATACTATTTGCCTTCACATCCGACACAAAAACACATTTTTATGATATTTTTCTTTCAATACAATTATTCTCTTATTATTTGAAAATTCAAAAATTGTCCGAAAATATCGACTTTTGTGTGAAAAACATTCCGAAAGAAGTTTTGCCTTAAAATTGAGTTAAAGTTTAAATATTTTTTTTGTCGAAACTCTTTTTGTGAATTTTATGAATTTCACAGAACATATATTCCAAACAATTTCCTATTATTTCCCACAGTAGAGACTTGAACATGCTAATTTTGACCATTTTTAAGATAAAAACCTAAATTGTTTATTATTCCTTCAGTTTTAAGCAATAAAAGTAGAGAAAAAGATTTATGATATTTGTCATATCAGGTCTCGCCTTTCAAAAGACTAATTGATGGTTAGTGTAGACACAGGTGTTGAAAGTCGAGACTCCTTTGACACAACGGGTGCAGCTGTGCTATCATTACTGTCACACTAAAGGATAAATCCTTTGAATGACACAAATGGCATGACTTAAGAATTAGTTTCCAAATCTTATTTGTTTTTGAATTCGTATTATCGAACATAATTGGCTTATTTTATTTGAAATCAACCAAGATAGGGAGAGGGAGAGAGAGAGAGAGAGAGAGAGAGAGAGAGGAGAGAGAGAGAGGGGGAGAGGGAGAGAGGGAG
>JAQGCE010000622.1:0-11358 GCA_034699185.1 Eupelops torulosus
ATTTGGTAGAAAAAGTGGCGGAAATCATATCCCCGGCCATAAGAGAGTCACTAATCGTCAACTCTTGAAGTCTTTCGAGTTTAGTCTGAAAGAGATTACAAGTGGTGGCCATTCGTAGTGTATTTCTGGTCATAACAATCCTCTCTATGTCTCTATCGACGGCCAACAGATTGTCGTAATGTTTAGCTTTACTGCAGTCACCAATAAATAAGATTTTCTCAAACTTAGGTCCGTTAGTGAAGATGTCGGCGCTTATATGAAATGTTTTGGTCACCGAATCGTATGGATTAATGCAATTGACTTCAAGTAGAGTCCAGTAGTACTTTTTGGTCACATTTAACAGATGATTGAATGCAAAGATCAGGTCCTCAGAGGCCTCAATGTTATAGCACTTGAATTCTTCGTTATTATAATTACATTCACAGAAGACTTCTTCGAAAACATAGGAACAGTTTCTTGATTTGGGATCAGTTACAATGAAGTTAACCTCTTCATCATTATTGCTGTGTTGAAACACATTGAACTCATGTATTAAACAGAACTTGATAATCATAACAAGAAGAAAATTTTTCGAATTCATTTTGCTTATCAACGAATTGTTCTTGGCACTCTGCAAAGGTTCATTGATTCAATTAAAATAAAATTCATCTTTTATTGCGAGATGAATGATGTTGAAAATGGTAGACATAAAAAGTTGAATTCAATTTTAAAATCCAAAGACAAATAGAGACACAATGGAAATGTTTTAATCAATTAAGAAAACATTGCATTCATTTTGATTCACATTTTAGGAAAAGTTTTACTAATCATTAAAAGTTTTATTCATTTGTTTTTTGCCGACAAAAAAAGGATAATAAAAAATTCTGTTGAATATAACCGTTAATAATGGGATCCAAAGTATTCAAGTGATGGTGGAGTGCATTGAACTGATGTTTGATTTCTTTTTTCTGAGCGATTGAGAGCTCAAACACCAAAAACTTTTGTGATGTGCAGCAGAAATACGATAGTATTTAAGCAAATATTGCACTCAAAATACTGTATCTCCAACTTTGATCTCTTTTTTAACGCCACTCTCACTCACCCTCTCTATTACACAATGGGTTTCATTATATTACTTGTGCTATCAATGATAGCACAGCACATATACTCGGTTTGAAAAATTATTTATGGCCTAAAAGTTGGTCAGAATATCAGATCAATGCAAATATTTTTGCTATTTTCTGCTGAAAAGTTATCTTTGAAAAAAAAACAAACTCAATGACAGCTATCACAGTTTGATTTATCGAATCAGCTTTAATTTATTATTGAAAACTTTCACCCAGGATATCAATCACATCCCATGTTTACTTTTAATGGAATTTTTGCTAAACAAATATTTAGTACTGAATTTCAATAGCATTTGATTCAACAGTTTTTTAGTTTTTAAATGTTTAGCCAAAAGTATACGAAAAATGTTCTCATTTATTGAATTCCTTGAAATGCAATCAAATTTAATTAAAATCTATTCATTGATAAAAATAGACGAAAGTTTGAAAAATCATGTGATTTATCTCTAATAAAAACAGATTTGACTTTATTTATTCAAAATACAAATGGATGAAAAGTAAATATTTTTCAGTTAACAAGTAAATAATAATTAGCCAGATTAACTTTTATGTGAATAATCAAGTTTAATTTTATAAAATGTTGAAGTGGAAGATTTTATTCAAACTCAAAAATTTCAATGATTTGGACACAAATGTAAGGAAAAGTGAAAGTTTTCTATAAAAATTTGTTGTTAACTAATCTGATTCGAGACCCTTCTATAAGATAAGATCCAGGATTGAATAATTTTATCACACGAGCTATTGTGAAAGAGCCAGACACTTTTATCTAATTCAGTGATTCTCAGTGAAATAGTGGAAATATTTTGATACTCTCTGAGAATATTCTGATCCCTTTATAACTTGTTATTAAAGTTTTTGTATTAAAAAGACTTAACAATCAATTAATCGGTCACTGAATATAATGGGGTAACTGAAAGACACTTCAATAGGAATCGGTTCACTGACTCTCACTTCACTTCATTTGATCGAAAGGCAAACAATTCTTATCGCTTTTCGTTTCATTTTTATTCCAATTATTTGTTACAATCTTTTGGAACCTTTTATTTAAAAACTTTTGTCAGACAAATGTCAGCAAATAGTATAGATTTGGACGGCATTCAGACTCTTTCCAAATTGTGTTCACATCATTTAATTCTTACTAATATAATATAATATATATATATATATATATATTTAGTCTATTGTTATAAATATTTTAAAATTGATCTACAAATTAAAAATGTTATCAGTGTCTACAACTGTCCAGTATAGTAATGTGGTCAGTAGTATTGACATTTAATTTAAGCTAACATTTGAACTCTCCTATTATATAGCTTTATTTAAATCTATTTCTTAAACTACCTTGTCAATCAATTTTTAGAAATTTATTTTAAATTGACAGAATTTTAACTTGATTGAAATATTCTTTAAACTTTAACTTAAATATTAACTTATTTTTGTTGAAATTTTATTTTTCTCTCAATATTTTGGGAATTTAAAAATATTTCAATATATTATATCAATCCTTTAATCAACTTTTCCTGATCCTTTTTATTGTTCTGGATTCTTATGAAATTATTTAAATGGTTATAATAAATACAAAATAATAAACTTTTGCTGAATTTTTGCACTAATTTTTATCATTTTTTTATTATATTCTTATCTCTTCCATAATTACTATCTCTTGGAAACTAATTCTGTTATTCACTGCCTTTTAATTATTTTGGTATAAATTTTTCTACTGCAGCCATTTGCTTAAATTATTAGCAGGATAATTAAAATTTAAATTGATTAAATTTTATGTTTCAGGCGGACAAGTATTTGTACGGAAAGCATAATATGCCATCAGAGCCCTTAACCCTCTCGTCCTACCTGCCCAAATTCAACATTCCAAGTTTGTCACTCCATAAATATCTGCTTGATAAACTAGACAAACATAGTGATCAGTTTTTGGTAAGTTTAAAAATAATAACTTTCCCTTAGTAAACAAGCTAATTTTAATTTTTGTTAAATAGATTGACTCCGAGACAAACACTAGCCATGGCTTTTATCAATTGGATATCGACTCCCGGCGTATGGCCAACGCCTTACGTGAATTGGGTGTTAAAGAGGGCGACATATTCGGAGTGTACGGTCAAAACAGTTATGAATACTTGACTTTATATTTGGGTGCAATGATTGCCGGCGCTGTCGTCTATGGGATCGCATCAACAGATACTTACCGTAAGTTTTCTGAAAATTTCGTTTTTGTTCAGAAATATTATCTCTTCTTCTGTTTATTTAAACCGTAGAAGAAGTTTGTGATAAAGTAATCCAAAGAAATATTAAATTCCTCTCCGTTTCAAACAAATATATTTCGATCGCCAAAAGGCTCAGTGAAGGCATTCCTATTACACAAGTAATTAATCTTTTATTACTAATAATGAGTTAAACCAATAAATTTAAATAAAATATTTCAGAAAATAATTATATTTAACGGCGGATCAAAATTCAACTCAAAATTCGAGTTATATTCAGAGCTAATCGACTCATTCGACCCAATCAGCGATGATTTTATATCACTGCCATCTGATCCAAAGCAAAGCAATTGCCTAATATTAAGCACAAGCGGTTCCTTCACTCGACCCAAACCAATATCGTTTACACACTTTAGTGTTGTGTCTGCCCTCGAAATAACATCTTATCCGACAATATTCGGTTACACTCAGAGCGAAGTGGTGTCCGCTCACTGCGAATTAGCCCATCAATTGGCAATCTTTCAGATATTTACCGCTATTTCCACCGGAAGTAAAATTGTTTTAATGCCAACCTTTGAACGAAAAGATTTTGTCAGTTATGTCAAAAAGTATAGAATAAGCGCCGCATTATTGACCGCACAGGCAATTGTATCATTGGTGAAGACAGCCGATGACATTCCTAATTTTGCCACAGAAATGAAATCTTTGGTCAAAATTATTAGCTGTGGATCTGTTTTGACTAAAACTTTTGCCAATCGTTTTGTTGCGAATTTTAAACACATTAAAGATCTGAGACAAGGATTGTTTCAAAGCGAATGTATGGCTCCCATTACTCTTATGATCAAAGGCTCCACAGAATTCGAGTCAATAGGAGTGCCCACTCCAAACACTTCCTTAATTATCAAAGAATGGCAGTCCGGAGAACAATTAGGCGCTAATCAAATTGGAGAGATTTGTGTTAAAAGAGAAGGTGCCCTCTGTAGGCAGTACCTCAATTCTAGAGATATTACCGAAGCTCTGTTTGACTCTGAAGGATGGCTTCATACAAGAGTTCTTGGTTATTACGATGAAGACAGACAGTTATATGCTGTCGGATCTATTGATGAGATGATCCGTTCGGAAAACACTTTGATAGCACCGTCAGAATTAGAGTCTCTCCTATTATCGCACAGCGCTGTGTCTGAGGGGGCGGTAATCGGAGTTATCGATGAAAATTCGGGTCAAATGGCAATTGGTTTCGTTGTACTTAAGCCAAATACAAAAGTCATGGACAGAGAAATCCTTGATTTTGTTAACAGTTAATAAACATTTGTTTGTTTTTGTAATAGTTTTTAAAACTTTTATTTTCTCTTTTCTTCAGATCAGTTACCGAAGAAGAAGAAACTGAATGGCGTTTATCTAATGAAATATCTGCCGAAAACCATTTGTGGTAAAATCAGCAAAAGACAGCTCAGAGAAGAACTCTGTTTTAAAATAATTAAACAAAAGTTTTGAATAATTTTGACACAAATTTTTGGCATTTATTTAATTTTTTTGTTTACTTTATTTTATTTTTTATTTGATTTGAATTTTAAATTCTATGTTATATTCGCTGTCATTGGAGTCAAGAATTTATTATTTCTTTTTTGTTTTTACAAAATAACTATAAATAAATATATTTGTGGTGAGAGTATGGGCTCTGATCTCATTCAATACATTTTACATAAGTTTTATTTGTAGAAAATGCTGTTCAAAGGGTTGTGTGATTAAAAAAAATTCCCAGAAGTTTCATATTATAGGGACTGACATTTGTAATAACTCTTCCCTTAAATAGCAAGAATATAACATCACTTTTCTGTGTAAACATTATTTTTAATTGAAACTTAATCGACGAAAGTGTGTGGGCGCTGGCACCCGGTTGAAGTCTAATAAGTGTCAATTAAAGCCTATTGAATCCAATCAAAAGCCATTCAAAGGACTGCATAAAAGTTAGACAATAGATTAAATTTAGGAAATTGAAGAAAAAAAATGTTTTCGATTACTTCCTTCAATATCCTGGTCTACTTATTTTGCTTAAAATTTAATGGTTTTTAATGTAAACGAGTTTTTAATTTGATTCGTAGAGAAAAGATGTTTTTGAGTTCAACTTTCAAACCAAGGGATAAAAAATACATTAGTTTTTTGGGAATGTTTTTCAAAGAGTAATATAATTATACAAAACTAATAAACTATGGATTTATTTCGTAGTAAATAATAATAATAAACAAAATAACATAAATTTGTATTTCAAACTCAGATTACACTTTCCATCAAAGGAAAAGTTGGGGCAAAAAATCACTACTCGATTAGAAAATTAGGTTAACTTTCGTTTGAATTGATGGCAAAGTCTGACTGACTCTTGGAATATAATATTAAAGGATTAATGTTTGGCTGAATAATAATAATTTCTATGTTTAACTCGACTTTCCCGTAAACAACGAGGAAAAATTAAAACACATTTATAATTATAATTAATTTGAAAAGTTTTCAGCAAATGTTTCATTAGAATAGAAGTCCAAAAAAAAGTTTAGTCAGACTTCAGAAGTAATGAAAGTTAAATAAGAGTTGAGCTCATCGTTGGTTTAGTTGGAGTCATATCAACCAAATTATTTATTTGATGTCTAATAATAATTATATATAAATACCAAGTATTGTAAGTTTTGCAAACTTGAAAATTGTTTGATTGACTCAAATAATAATAATAATAATAATAATAACCAGTAATTTGAGAAATTGTTTGTCGACATAAATAACACAATTGAAGAGAAAATATATTAATTATTTCAAATGTTGTTTAAATAAATGTTTTCCTAATCTCAAGGAATGAATGCTTAAAATTAGAAGTGATGTCAAAGGATTTCAAAGGCGTTTGAGTTTTGAGTTCACAAATATGTTATTTGTTGTATGATATTTGTATTTATGCCCAACACTCCAGAGGAACGGCTGTGCGAACAGATTTAGTTAAATAATAAGTGAATTAAGTGTTGAAACAAAGTCTTCCAAAACAAATCTAAAACTTTTATAAACATTTCATCGTTTCTATGAATCAAATAAATCAATCAAAGCCTCGATTTTGAAGTCTATATGTTTTGAGATGAGCTCAAAGCACAAGTTTATCATTGGTTTTGTTGTTTTTAATATCCGCAGCAAATTCTTTGCATAAATTAATTCAAAAGTTTAAATAAATTGATTTTGTTTTGAATAACATTTATAACTATTACTCATTAAGTGTTTTAACGATATTCAGAGAATTCTTGATTTGATTGACATGTATTTGGAGTTAAAGCCTATCCAAAAGTGAAGTGACATTAAAAAAGTTTGGCTAAAGATTAATCACATTATCTAAAGAAGTCGATCAGAGGAGAGCCTCAACAGCAGTCAAAGAAGGAAAGCGTCGTTGAAATCCGATAAAACATTTTGTGTTTTGTTGAATTTTGTCTAAACTCCGTAAACCTTTTTATGTTTGGAAGTCCTCTAAAAAAGCATATTTTGTTATTATCTATAAATAGTGTCACTTCGAGAGTAAAAGTGTGAAAACGACTTGAATTTAATGCCAACGAAACTCTTGTGTATTATTTGGATTCACTCGACTCGACTGACAGACATATAAATTTTTATTTCGCCCAAAAATTTTGGTGTATTTTAAGAGTTCAACAACTCTTTTGACAAAATAAGAAACGACAGTCCTTTGGAAGGAAACTGATTTTCAATCACTTTTTTCTTTCAAAAAACTAATCATTGTTTTCAATCATTATTAAAAAAATTGAATCTATTTTGAGTCTTAGAATTCAATTATTAAATGAAAGTTTGCATAACTTGTGATTACATCGCTTCAGTGTCTTAAGAGATCATTAATTTTCTCATCCCTTCCTTATTTATTGCTCAAAGAATATTCAAGAATCGCATTCATTTTTAATTGAGTGAAGAA
The DNA here is from genome assembly GCA_034699185.1 of Eupelops torulosus. Classification (NCBI taxonomy): domain Eukaryota; kingdom Metazoa; phylum Arthropoda; class Arachnida; order Sarcoptiformes; family Phenopelopidae; genus Eupelops; species Eupelops torulosus. The sequence goes on from JAQGCE010000622.1 coordinate 7,269, forward strand.
ATTTTGTTAAAAAGAATATCAGAGTCTTATCTCAAGAGAAATACCGCAAAAATGTTTAAAAACTTTCCACTTTTGTTCTTAATCTGTGTCTCATTTATAAGTTTGTTTGACACAACATTTGCCAACTTTTGTGACTCTGATTCTGTTGTAAATCAAGCCATCAATTTGGGCACAAATATATATCTAGGCCAGGGCTCCGGGTCGATTTGGAAGTTTAATCCGGACGTCAGGCGAACAATCGATCGAAAACTTGATTTGCAAACGATTTTTGGTAAAAGTGAGTAAAAAACTGATTGAAATCTAACAAAAAGTATTTGAACTCATTTTCTAAAATATTAATTAACTAATTGGCAAAAATAATTGTAATTAAGATTCATTTGATTGGACCGACACTGCCTTTACATTTGTCTTCGATGAATGTGATTCCAACGCAAGAAGTGACAGTTATTGTGAGGCCACAAATAAGGCTAAAGATTTAGTGATAGCAATCGGTCGCAGGAAAAACATGCCTGAGCGTACAAGAAAATATGGTTATGTGGCTTATCGTGTGAATCGAGATCACACCGGCTATGGTCATGAACTCATCCCAGTTAATGACACCGATAACTATATTGCGTGGGATCTAAAATCTATTGGCAGCCTTTCCGGAAATTTTTGGGTTCCGACGTTCGGGAGCCTATACTACGAATCCAGTGTTTTTGTAAAATCAAGGAATGAGTTAATTGTTTCGGTTTTCGATTCCACTTCTTTCAGTAGTTCCGCCGTTCAACTCATATCTCGAAAACTAGAAAATGACGGCCTCTGGTCTTCCAAATGGACCGAAATCTCGAGGACTGGCTTCAGAGGAATGTTTGAATTAAACGAAAGAGTATTTGGTTTCGATAAGAAAAATACTGTCTTTGAATTTAAATGGAGTGAAAACAACGACAAAACTATTTCGTTTGAACCAATTGTAAGATAATATTATCACTGATTTGTGTCATATTTATTACAAATATCACTCTCTTATCACAACTGTTCCTCATTTTATTAATAGTCTAATTTGAAAGAATTGTTTAATTGTTATGGAAATTCATCACTTTGGGACAAAAATGAGGAAGTTCCCCTCTTATGGGACCCATTAGACAACACCACTTCTTCATCGTCTGTCACAACTACTTCTATATCTTCTTCCACCCCTTCTATGTCAACGTCTACTGCCGAGAGCTCAAGCATTTCAACAACTGTCGCATCAATTGATGTGACGGAAGAACAGAATGAAATTCCAGAAAAAACAGAAGCATTTAATTTTGAAACTATTGGACCGGAAGTGGCGTTACTGACAAATCTAACAGAAAGCTCAACAGTGGCTGAGCCGCAAATGAATCAAAAACTCGAAGAGTCGACAGATGCTGACGGACAGTCTGAAGACCCGAACGACTGGTCGGCAGTGTTTTTGGTGGCAATACTTATACTGATTATAGTGATTGTCATCGCATTGATTATGATTGTTCGTGAGTTAATTGAATGGCTCAGCCCTGAGTTCAAACACAATACTCTTTATCAATATTTACTCAATAATTGTTTTTTTGTGTCTATATTTCAGGTAATAAATCGAAGTCAAGAATAGTTTATCTGAACTCAAAATCTGATGATTCAAAGTCTGCTGAAATTCCATTGAATAATAACGATAAGAGTCTTCACTCGAAAGATGTCTGAAATTAATGCCAAATATTTTAATTGTATAAACCGTTTCATAACATTTGTTAATTAAGGAATTTTTGAAATGCCCCTGTACTTAAATATACATGATTCTATGGCCAAAAGCTATATATATTTAGATTAATAAATATATTTCTCATAAGACTATTAGTTAATGAAATGCTTTTAATTATTATAATTATTATCATTATTTGAATAAAATTTTTAATTATGATCTCTACTAATGACTTGTTTTCTTTATTTGTAAAAAACTAACCATTAATTCAATTTTTTTATCCGAACTGTAATTAATGAAACAGGAATTTGACGCTTAACCAAATGATCATGGTCGTTATTTGATCATTTATTAAATTATGTATTGAAATAGGATTTTCAAATGCTCTCATCAACATTAATAATAATAAATCTTTAAAATATTATCTAGCACTATTCTCTAATAAAAAATGGTGTTAATTTGAAAAATAATCATTAGTTTAATATCTATTAAATTTAAATAATACTTAACTAAAACATTATTTTCATATTATTTAGAATATAGTTATAGAAACCACCTTGGTTACTAATGTATTACTATTAACCTTGCCAAAAATGATGAATTAATTTATCACTCAATTAAAGTTTTAAGAAAATGTTTATTTATGTTATCGAAGATAACTTACAATAAAAATATAATATAATAATTATATAAAAAATATTAATGAAATACAGTATAATATTAGTCATAATAAGGATTATTTGAGTTTATATTTTAAGCATAACTTTGTTTCCAAATTAAATCAATGATTATTGAGGATATCGAAGGGTTAAAGTATTCTGGGTTAGTCTTGAAATTTGGTAGATTATTTATTTGGTGCGACAATTGGCCACCCATTTGGAGATACAGCGGCTGGCTTTTTCGTTGAATTGCGTAAAGGGTCGACATTTGATGAGTTTGGGCTTACCGTTAATACAGGTGTAGAAACTGTCACAGTCTTTCGGGTTTGCATAGTTGCCAAATGGATGTTTGCAAAGGGACTCCTCTTTTGAATCGCTGTCTTCTTCTTCTTCAGTACATTTAAGTTTACAGTCGATTAACGCCAAAACCAGGAATAATGTCATCGAAAATAGAAACAAATTTTTCATTTTTCTTAAGTTTAGATAACTTTTGAGACAATATTTGAGTTTTTTTTCCAATTGGTTTAAAGAATATCAAAGAATTGATTGAAGTTTTATACCTAAGATCTCCTTTTATATATAATTCGGTTTATCTATCATGATCACCAATATATCCTGTTAAGATATGGCAAGGTATTTATTGGGCAAATAAAAATTCGGTAAACAAGTAAATAAGACCCGGAGACAAAAAGTCTGATTTCATTCAATGAATTTTTCAATTACTTTATAACCTTTTTGTTAGACTTTAAACTTTGCAATAATTTTTCAATTTTAAAGGTATTTTCCTAAAGAGTACATAAAGAGTACAAATGTTATCATTTCTGTTCAAATGATGATGTGGCCATGGTCAAATTTGATTTTAGTAACAAGAGTAAGCTAAAAAATTTAAGCTGATGATATTAAATTCAGTAGCACTATAATAGCCCTATTAACCCTGGTATCTTAATTGTTTATTTAATATAATTTATTCCTTGAAAACAGTGATAAAATTAAAATAACATGTTGATTTATTGTCAAAAACAATATGCTGTCCCTTACACAGTTAGTAAGCATTAAAAATTATCTTAATTTAGGAAAAAACTCGTCACTGAATCAGACGTGGAGTGACTCCACTGGAGTCTATGAAAACACATTAAAATAATATTTATGATTATGACGGCCAATAACAAGGATGAATATCCAAATCAAATTGAGTCGACACAAACACCATAGTTATCTTAATTACTTTCTATAAATACCATAAATTTAACTTTTATTTCAATAATTATGAAAACATTTGCGATAAACTATTCGAGAATATTCTGTTCTGTAATGTAATATAATTTATGATTAAAATTGTTTTTAATCATTGGTTTTATTCGACATTTAAATGAAATTACAGTTTTAAAAAATGAATGAAAAATGATTAAAGAATTTATATTTTATTACATAAAAACATTGGACTCTAAATCTTTTTTAGACAACTGAAGAATTCATTCCTCTGACGAAAACAAATTAGATTTCAAACCATTTACTAATTTGTCACAAAAAAAATCTTAGACAAAAATAACAAAATCCTTTTCAATTGTATTAAATGACAATTTAATTGTTATTAATTTTTATTAATTAGTTAGTTATCAAACGAAAGCCGACTTCTATTTCGAGAAAAGAATCACTGATTTGTGAGGAGAGAGAGAGGGGAAAGAGAGGGGAGAGAGAGAGAGAGAGAGAGAGAGAGAGAGAGAGAGAGAGAGAG
>JAQGCE010000623.1:0-11357 GCA_034699185.1 Eupelops torulosus
TTTGTCGAAATTTACGCAATTTGCTAATAAATGATGATTGCCCTACCAACGTTTTAAGTGTGATATCATAGGAAACTCAGAATATTTTCAATTTGCAAACTCATAGTTTTAAACCCTATACCCCATCCCTTGTTTAGCTCTGATAAAAGCTAAAGAATACGAAAACTAATAATAATTGATATAAATTTATTTTTGTACTTTGTTTTATGCTTTTATTGTTTGGAAGTATAATATTTGTATTAAGCTATTAATAGTGATATCCTTTGAATTAGTCATAAGAATGAGTTATAGTAATGCAATTAAATATTCTTGGATTGTATGTTCACAAATTTAGTGTAAATATGATGGGTTAAAACATTAAAATTATATGTTATTACAGCAAAATATTAGAGGAAAGCGAGTGTTCATTACATTTGTTGTAAGCATTTTGTTCACACTTTTACTCATTTGACTTATTTTTATGTAATTTTATATAATGTATAAAATAATTGTTTAATATTTTTATTCATAGTTTTATTTTTCTTTTTTTGCAGATTTTTTCTAAAATTTTTCCTGAAATGTAACCAAAACTGTTTGAAGAACGCGGGTAACCCCAGAGACATGAGACGCTTTCAGGTATGACTGTCAACAGTACAAACATAGCATCCAATTGAAAACTTCATTATTATTTATGAAATTGCCAAGACGAGATATGAGACCTACTGTGCACTCAATGGTGTGCTCTCTGATTGGGATCACTCTCTTAGTGCTTATCTTAGCGAATAAAAATATATATAAATTTCGTGCTCAGGCTTTTCAATTCAGTGCTCTAACTGTTCAAACAGATATATGAGTTCCGTCACAAGTATTCTGTATTTCTCTGTGGGCACAACAAAACTGAATATAAGGCTTAAGCCGTTCAACGCCTTCCAGTTCTGTGTCTGTGTTGTTCATTGCACTCTATCTCCAATTCTGGCAAAAAATAGAAATTTTTCAAAATTAGATAAGAAAACTCAGCTCGACTTGAATTTTGATGATATTTGTTCGCAAGAATAGCTTTTCATATGCTTTATGTATGAAGTGTTAAGTTTTGTTGAAGAGCTCTAAAATGGAGTAACATTACAAAAAATAATTTTTCCCACCGCCTATCGGGGCTTCTCTTTGTGTCAACTGTATTATACAATACAAGCACAACGTCTTTCCCTTGAGATGCATATCATTAAGTGAAACGCATATAAATACTGTAAAGAGTAGTCTGTGTCGAGTATTCTTTAGCTATAATATGAGCCCAATGTTAGCCTATCCGTTAGTTTTGCTATGACTAGAATAGGCACTGGTGTTAGACTCGGTTCCGAACTATTGCTTAGCAAATAGAAGAGTCACTCCATAGTGAAGAATATATTCCCAATTTTACAGCTAATTATAATTATTATTAAACTCACGTTTCGTTTGCATTATTTTTTCATTCATTTATTTTTATGGATCTCTCTCTGAATTTTGAGCAATAATTTTGAATTAAAACAAATATTTTCATTAATAATAATATAAAATAATAATAAAAGTAGTCTTAATTCAAAAAAAGTTTTTCCTCGAATATCACTTAACGAGAAAAAGATGTTCGATATTATTTTTATCTTATTTTTGTGAACATCTCATCTATTCTGAGCTAATACTAGACGCGAGTGGCTAACAGTGAGAAAAGGATATTTGCAGTCTCCTGAGGACAGCCATCTTTGGTTGTATGTCGTGGAGGAAACACATCAATGAATTGCTATCTGTTTGGCAGCACAGCCTACATGTCATTCGAATGCAGATTTGTTTTCACTTTACTAATAAAATAGAAATTCAGAGATGAGTTCTCTCCTCAATACAAATGTTTATAGAAGTTTTTTTATTTCACTTCTGAATAGCGATTGTAATTCAAAATAAGTTAAATTTTTTTCGAATCAATGTTTGATATATAAAAAGATGCAGAAATTTAGGCTTATATTCACTGAAAAACACGTATTCAGACCTTATTTTAGCTCTTTTTAGACATTTTTTGTACAAAACATGCATTGAATTCAATAGTGAATGCCTTCAAGTATTTGTGAACTTCTTTTGTTTTATATGAAAACCAAATTATTGTCAACAATTTCAACAATTTTTTCCTTGAATTTAGTTTATTCTGTCGTCGAATACTTCACAACTGTTTGCTTTCATAGACTTAATTTGAGTGAACTCTGGAAAGACTTATTTATGAGTACTGTATGGCTGTACAGCTCTCATAAGAATTGCAGACTTAGTTTTGACATTACTTTAAACAACAATAAGATTTTGTTTATGAAATACAGATCTAAATTCAAAATAAGCCACAAAATTCTGTTCTCAATTAGGAAACTCAGTTGACTTTTTTGAAATGTGAACAGAATTTCACAACAAATTACTGACTAAATTGTCATCATTTCAGATAATAATCATTTATTTATTGCTTGAAAATTCAGAATTTTTTCTGTTGTAATCAAATATTCTTTTTTCTTATGAATATTTAAAATTTCGATTTTAAGTCTTTATTTTCGTTGAAAAAATATTTTGACAAAAAAATCTAAACTTTTCGTTAGAAATCGTTTTCTGTTTATTTTCGTTGAATTTCAGATTTACTTCTGTTTTGTTTCATATTTTTTCAAAAAATGTTTTCCTTTTCTCAAAAGTCAATCACATCTATCGTCAGTGGAAAGGCTGTGAATAGCAGTTAGCGTTCATTATCTCACTTAAGACTCATTTATTTGCGGTCGAGAGTGAAAAATAATTACAGGATATGAACAGTGGTTAGGATTCAGTATAAACAGAGTCTTGACTGACAGCTCACTGGAAGATAAGTCGTCCGAAGTGTGCGATCGCCAATCTCTCGCTTTTTGTGTCAGAGTTCGTCACATCGTTTGGATAACATAATTACCGTTCCTCTTATATTTATCCCCCGCTCTTATATTTATTGACCGCTTGTGTCGCTTGTGTTTAGACTATTTCGGGTTTTAGTCTTAAGAATATTTTATTTTATGCATTTCGGAAGTCTTCCAAAACCTGAACTCAATTTAAATTCAAATTTATGTTTAAAAATATTCGTAATATTTGTCATAATATTTATCACTAATCAGTGGACAGACATGTGTTCATTCAATTCGATGAATAGTTTTCTGGTATAATAAAAGCAATAAACTTAAATGAGAGCTCAAATTGTGAAGACCTTAATGACGATTTCTGAGTGAATTATTGCATATCCTTTACTTAGCATTAAAATGATTGGTCCGGGAATTGCACGGAATCTCATTTCTCTCTTGCAATGAATAATTAGTTTATTTCTGAACTGATAATTATTATTTGAATGAAGGTGGTCATATCAACACAAGTAGCCGTTGATGGCAATTTGCTGGCCGTGTCTGACAACATGTTTGTACATAACAATTCAAAACATGGCAGACGAGCCAAAAGACTCGATGCATCTGAAGGTAAGCATAAAATTATTTTTTCTTTTTTTGCAATTCGTTTGTTTCGATCATATCTAAGAAGTTATTTCATAAATTAGATCAATAAATATCTGTAGAGTAGAGTTAGTTCTGAGAGCACAGACTTTCTGCCATATCCTTAATGTAGTGGACATTCATCGAGGCTTACAATACAAATACAAATTCATTGTATTGACGGTCGGCCTCACTATCCGTTTGCTTCTAATACGTTGTTCACAATATAAGAAAGTAATTCTGGCATTGGATCGCCTGAAAACATAGATGCAATACTGGCACAGATCTAATCCCAAGAGATGATCCCAACGGACGATCCAATACAAGCGCTACAAAGGGAACGATAAAACATTAGTTGGTTTTGAGCTAATGCTAAGAAAATTATACCAAAAATATATCCTCTCTTTTATTTCATATGTTTAAACATGAAATACAGGAATCATATCACGACTTATAGTCATAATAAATGCAAAACAAAATCATATAAAAAAAGACAATTCGGTAGGAATTCATAGATAAACCAATTTTTGCAAACAATACAAATAGATTTCGAGAAAACTAATGTTTTCTTCCTTTTTATACTTATGTCTAATCTTATGCATCACTAGATTTCACATTAGAATCAATTGATTCAATGCTATTATAAGTGGTTTATATAAAAAACATATTATTATTACTGAATTTTTATGCTTAAAATTTTCTGCTTTTCTTTTGTTATATTCGACAAAAAGACAACATATTTACCGAACATAACATAAATAGTGATTTTGTGTATTCCTTGGAGTCATACCTAAGCTCATAAACTAATGGCTTTAATATAAAGTAATTCCTAATCGATGTATAAGAAAACTAATAAAAAACTCATCCATTTGTAAAGAAAGTTCACAAAAATTATAGATCTCTAAAAAACTGTGATTTTTATATACACTCCAAAAGAGCCAACAATTTATACAATTGAAAAGAGCTCCAAGTGAATAAAAATTGCCAGGTTCTTTGTGTAAGGCTAATAGGATTAATAGAACGGTTTTTGCCGTTATTGGTTCGCCAAAAAGGGAATACATCAAGTGTTGAGAATGTGGGCTACGGCTGCACTTCTAGTGCACTAGTATTACAGCACTGGTAGACACGGATAGAGTTGAATGTGACAAAAACAATCGAAGTCAAGTCAATTGTCGCTAACTCTACGAAAAAAAAACTTTTAACAGCGAGTAATATGAGACCAGTCTTAAGGACACAAAAGAACAGAATGTATAGAATGTAAACGTGTCTTGTTTTTAGAATAGGCTCTCCTCCTCATCGGCCAAAGATATGGCATTTGGTCTGCTCTCATATTGAGTTCATCTCCAAATCAATTGCATTTAATAACTAATTTATTCTGATTGATGTCACAACAGTTCCCTTTACAGCCACGCCGTGCATCAAAGCCATCAGCCCAACTGAGGGCTGGACCACAGGCGGTTCTACTGTTATTATAATCGGTGATAACTTCTTTGATGGACTACAAGTAGTTTTTGGAACGATGTTAGTCTGGAGTGAGGTATAGCTCTAATCAGACAAACAATCAATGTTATCATATTTCCTAATTTGCAATTGGTTTCCAATGGACAGTTCGTCACCGCTCATGCCATTAAAGTACAAACGCCTCCCCGACACATACCCGGAGTGGTCGAAGTGACGCTTTCTTATAAATCTAAACAATTTTGCAAAGGAGCACCTGGCAGATTTGTCTATGTTTGTAAGTAAACACTAATTTAATTTTGAACTAAGTTTTTGAAACAAATCAGAACTCAAAAAGTATTCATCAAATAAATCAATTCTTTCTCTTTTCAACACTTAATTCATAACGAAATGAATACAAAATGTTAGGCATATGTTTGCATTCAAATTAATAAATTTGAAAAATTACCAAATCGTTTGTCAAAAAATATTATTTAATTTAGAAGAGCTCAGAGTTATCCGAATCTATTTTTATTAATTTTTTGGTTACTTAAACTGTTGTGGAATTATTTCTTCTAAAAAAAGTCTGTAAAGTATCACAATTTGTAGACTTATTTCACTTCAGACCAAAATATAGTAGACTTTGAAAAATTTGTTTTCGTTTCAAATTAATCTCTTTTTTTCGGAATATAGTTTTATTACAAAGTAATAAATAACTGCCAGTCCTTAGCCTTTAATCTTAAAAACGCGATTCTTGAAGGAATGGCAATCGAAGCACAGAATAAAGAAGTTTATTTCAGGAAAAGATGTTCTTTTTGTGAATCTGATCTAAGTTTAGATAAGAGTAACACAAATTCAATGACAAACATAAGTGAAAATAAAATGAAATGAAATTCTAAACTAAACTTATTCTCAATTCTATTATTCCTCTCATAAAGTGATGATTCATTCGACAGAATCAGATGTTGAATAGAGGATCAGGTATTGTCCGCATCCCATCCACAGCTCTGTTCAGACAAATATATTTCTACTGGGATTAGGACAGGGATTGTTGTATGTTCAATGCTACAAGAAGGGGCTCCGCAATTTAAAATTTTTTTTTTGATACAATGGGGGTTTTGACAACTTTTTTGTTTAGATTTGGTTAAACCTGTGTTGAGTGTAAATATGCTTTATATCCTCTGAGATCTCTTAATATTACTTACCATAACCTTGTTCAAATTTAGTTTAAATCAAATATATGATAATTGCCGAAAAAGTGACGACAACCCATTCCTTTGACCGTTTAATAAGTTTTTTATTACTTGTCTCCAGAGGGGGTTTCATAAGTGTTTCGGGGGTTTTGGAGATTTTGTTCCCTCGCCATCCCTGAATTAAACAGAAAGTTGAATCAATTTTTATGGGGACTCTATTTGGATGTCTGTCCTCTAATCCAACGAATTTCTATTGAGTTCTTGTCATACGTTGTGATATAAAATTGAAATTTATTGTTTTACAGCACTCAATGAACCGACAATAGACCATGGATTCCTTAGATTAGCCAAACTCATTCCTCGACATCCGGGAGATCCGGAAAAATTACCAAAAGTTTGTTTTGATTACAAATATTTGCTTTGAATGACTAAAACTGACAAAAACTTTGCTGTAAATTAGGAAATAATTCTGAAAAGAGCGGCCGATTTAGCGGAAGCCCTTTATAGTATGCCTCGAAATACTCCCTCTCAACTGACAGGACTGCCAGCTCCGCGATCACCAGCCAGTGCTCTGAACAACGCTGCGGCCGTTGCCATGTCTGCCGGATTCAACGCTGCCTATGCGGCCACTGCAGGTCAGCTAAGCTGTGCCAACGAACAGCCAATCTATCATCAGAACCCTCAGTCCAATGCATGTGTGGACAGAATGGGTTCCTTCGACAGATATAATACATCCCATAAACCGATGCCACCACATGTTTATTGTTATGTTTATAATGGTATTACATATTATTTTTGCATGAATTCAAATCCAAACCCATTTAACACACCCTTAACTTCTTGTCCGCACTCTATATATGAAAACCAATTCTTTTCTTTCGGTTATTTTCACAATTTTTTTGGATTCAATAGAAAGACAAACAAATAATTTTTGGATTAATTTCTAAAGTAATCGATTCCTCGATAATAGATTACAACCGAACGCAAGCCAGCAGTGTATCCCCCAGTCGTGGCTACGGATCCAATGCCTCGACCCCTCACAGTAGTAGTGGAGGCAGCTCATATGGCGGCAACGGTACCGCCGGTACAATGAATGGTAGTTACGGCAGTCCACCCACAAATATGACGCCAACAGTTCCGGGATCTCCGGGACTTTTTAACGGTTTGTTATTATTTTATTAATAGAAAAATAGGGAATAAAATTAATTTTATTGATTGCAACGTTAATTAGGAATGAGTAGTATAGTGACGGCGTCGCCCTTCGCAGCGATGAACCCGTTCGCATTGCCTACATGTAATGGCCAGTCATACGGCTCATCAATTGTTTCATCGACCAAATGATCAACTTTTTGAACACAATTTGCATATTTGAAGACATAAAACGTTGTTTTATTGGACGCACACATAAACGTTGTATTAAATTATATTATATTCTATATTATAATATAGTGTATATCGAAATGTATTAATTAATTCTCATTATTATTATTATTATTATTATTATTAACTCTAATTTAGAGCAAACTTTTACAACGAAAATATTATTATTAATGAAGAGAAAGGAGAAAAGTTTGCATTCATTTAATAAATTCTAAAACAATTCATGAATTTTCATCAAAGCCTTTGTTTTTCATTTAAAATGCTTTTTATTGATCTCATTATAAGCGAATCGAAACACAAAAAATACTTATGATTTTTGGGCCAATTTATAGCCTAATGGGTGCTTATATGATGAAAGCTTTACATAATTATCATTATTATTATGTAATCATTACTTATTAAACTCATAAGTATTTCTTAAAAATTCAAATATAATTTATTCAATGATTTGAATGCTTTTAATGATGAAAATGTGCCACAAATTGATCTCTTTGTATAAAAAGGGTTTAAGCGATGCTTACATTCAATGACTTATTATGTATTCAAAAGATATACAGAATCTACTGTAAAATACATCAATCATTTGCTAAAAATGATTACATTGTCTAAAAAAACACTAAATTTGTAAAAAAAATTACTCTTCTTTCCAGAGAATGAATGATATTTTAATTTATAGGGATATGAAATATATATATAAATATATAAAAAAACGCAAAAATTGTTTGTTTTCTAAATGATATTCCGTTGAATTCAAATAATATTCAAAAGAAGAAAACAAAATGATATAGAATTCATGGGAAAGTAAATTATGTAAAAATTTTCAAACATAAGAACTCAACACAAGACTCGACAAAGAATTTTTTATTTGTTTACTCTATTTATCTTTAAATATTTACCAAGAAAATTTATCCGAAGAATCTCTGGGAAAGTGATAATCCATTTAAGCGTTACTTAATGTAAAATATTATTCATTTTTAATCAAATCTTTTAATTGGATTTTAACTCAAATTAGCGGAAAAAACAATTTTTATTTCTGACGTTTATTTTTTAAATGTATAAAAAACTTTTAATTTAATTAATTTGTTTTAATTTGTTTTCTAAATTATCTCATTTTGTGTGTCATCTAAAAGAAAGAAAAACTTTTGATGTATTTGTGATTTTTAAACAGATTTGTGCAATACTTTAAGGCTATAATGAGTTACTATTAAAAATCAATACATAATTTGATAATTGTTTTCTCATTCAGTTCAAAGGAAGGCAGTGTTCTATTGAGACTAAAATTATCGAGCCTAAGGACCGCCACTCTTTCTGGTGACTCTTCAATAAGTAGCTCAATAACAGAGGACTCTCTCTTTGCAAATATTGAACATATAGTGGGTTTTGTGAGCCATTGAAGAGGAGACCAGAACTGATGCATAAATTTATATAATATAGAGTTAATAATGTTGTTGTAAGCAAACCATCTGCTATCCACTAAATGTATATGTGCTCTACCTCTTATAATATGCTATATTGGATGCTGTGCTCCCACTATATGTGCGACAGTACTGAATATATTGCATGTCTTATAATGGAATTAAAGCAATAGTTGTCTGAATAATAATGTGCTTCACTTCACGGACCGCTTCCATTGAATGGTTTCAAAAATTGCCGATATTTTCAATACATATGTGAATCCAATTTAGAAATCCTATACTCGAATCAAACCATAGCCTAATAAGAGTCGAGCAATTCTGTGCTATTCTGTGCACTTTTTTGTTTTTGAAAAATGGTTGGAAAATAGACATCGAGACGACAACCCATTTCTCAGTGTTTAAAAAAGTTTATACAAATAATTGAATTGGTTTTCAATTGAAATCTGAGCGAAGAAAATATCAGTTCAATTGTTTTTCGATAGTCGGAGTCGTTTCAAAACTATTTTCTATTTGTCTCAACAGTTGTGTATACATTGTGTGAGAGTTGCAGTGAAGTAATCTTCTGGTCTATATGTGCTGTCCTTAGCTCTGTATCGGGTCACAGGTGCGACCATTGATTTAATGAGGTGAGGCTATACACCAGTCGAATGACTCACTAAATCTAACTCAATATAATTTTCATTGAATTGTCAATTTCATCACAGCCTTCAAATGGCACAGGCTGAGAGAGAGAGAGAGAGAGAGAGAGAGAGAGAGAGAGAGAGAGAGAGACCAGTAAAGTGCAACTACTGCTCTATTTGCTATGCACTGTGCGATCCAATTATATCTGTTCAGAAAAAGGCATCCAAACTAATACTACTCTTATTTGCATATATTTGGAGTTCACCCCAAATGGAGAGACGACACAACACAAAACCCAAGTTTGTGTTCACCTTTGAATCCGGTCTACAACTGGGTCTCCTTTCGCTCAATCGATTTGCAAAACTAATTTTGTCCCCTAATAGAGAAATGCCTTACATTTGCCCATTTAACAACTCTATCGTCCTGTTCTCCTCCACTCAGCCCTTCAAATGACTAATGAGTCAATCCATTGAATTATTATTGAAATTAATGGATGAAACTTAGAAAGAGATTATAATTTAATTCAATTCAGTCTAACATTAATTGAATCAAAAACGAAGAAAAATTAAAAATTTATATAAAAATGTAATCAAAACTCAATTGAAATGTCGATTACTCTATAGAATTAAGATTTAATGGTTTAAAAGGAATTCAATTTTGAGTCAATTCATCCCTTCATCTCTAAAATATTTATAAATAATTTATATTTTAAAAGAGACTTTAATTTTAATTCATTTAAATTTATAAAATTTATACTAAATATAAGTCAAATGACTCCGTAATTGAAATGAATTAGTTTCTGGAGAAAAGTTATTTTTGAGAAAATTCAATGAACTTAACAAGATTGAGAATCCATTGAGAAACAACTTGGTGATTCATTATATCAATTACTTTTATATTTTAGAAACTTTTCTTTCAATCAATTTATTGATTTTTTCAACAAATTAGTTAACATTTTGTTCATCAGAATTGCAAAAAAAAGAAGAGAAATTAGTGTAATTATGTGTCGCCCTATCATTGGGGGCACGAAATGCAACACAACTCAACTCATTTGATTGATTGCTAACAATTGTAACAATAATTTTATCGATTCTTTAATTTGTAATAATTATGAGCTCTAAAAATAATACATTTCAACAAAGTTTTAGATAACTATCTCTACTTTTTTTGTTGAACTCATACCACTCAAAATGAGAGGCAATTATTCAATGTTTTAGTCAATGGTTTTCAGCGAAACCTAAGACTTCATTGAATAAGATGTGGAAAATAGTCTTAAACTTTTGCTGTGAAAGTCACGAGAAATTCTATAAATGAAGAATAAAGTCATTGTTTTCGACACGATTTGGCTTTTAAGTCATTAAAACAAAGAATATTCCAAAGGGAGTATCACCGGAATAAACCAATTAAAAGTCCCATTAGAGTTAAGTATAAACATTATCAAAGGTTAAGCCAAAGTTGTGAACCACTTTTTATTTGTACGGAATATCAATGCATTGTTTAATATTCAGTCCTGAGTTTGGTTGACGTCTCTGTGGACTAAATTAAAACTATTTCCTTAATTAATGACTTCGAGCTTTTCTCATGAAATACGATTCGTATGATTAAAACAGATATAAAAGGCTTGAAATTCAAACAAAAGATGATAAATAAATCCAAAGAGAATTTTCTTTAAGTAATTCAATACTTGCAAAATCGCAAATATATATTTGTCAGTGAATTATTACAAATACTTAAATTTCCATTTATTACATTCAGTCACCATCTGATCCAAGCCATAACTCTTGAATATGTCTCACATTTTGCATATTTGAATTGTGGAGGAGCTCTCTATTTTG
>JAQGCE010000624.1:0-11354 GCA_034699185.1 Eupelops torulosus
AAAAATTTTAATGAAAAGTCGTGGGTGCTATTTAACTAACCAAGATTAACTAACCAAGACATGGTTTTATAGCCTTATTAGGGATTATTAACGCCATGGGCTTATCGACACAAAACCAATTTATAGACTATTTTTAGTATTTTTCTTTAATTATAAAATAAAATAATAAAATGTCTTTATTTGTGATATAATTGATAAAAATTAAGTTAAAAATAGATTTAATTTTTATTCTGTGCTCTTTAGACTCGACTCCAAGTCTTGTATTTCAATTGAATCCAAATCTTTGATAATCGTTAAGACTTTCTGTTGAATAAAATCAAAATTTTAGTCAAAATTTATCGAATTTAGTGTTTGTTTAGAGTTTAAAACCGTTTGAACTGATTTTCGAAGCGATTCGTATGAGTCCTGAGCTTTGGTCAGACTTTCTGTCAATTCCTCCAATTCTTTAGTCTTGGATTCGAGCCTTTCATCAACTGATTGTTCAAAAGTCTTCAACCGTTCAATGAATTGATTTTTGATGGGATCGGTAACCGAATGGACAGCAATTAAATCGTTCGGAAATTTGTCGAAATTGTCTGAAATGTAAACCAATTGATTGGCGATTGATTTCTCTCCAAATAATTGTCTCATTCGTCGCTCCAAACGGTTTTCGATATAATTTTCGTAATCTTTAAGATGTTTTTCGCGGATTTCTTTGAATTTATTTAACTTTTCTTCGTTTCCGTTAAGACTTTCAGTGATTTCAGCGAATATTTTGTCAAAATTTTTTGCATAATAACTGACGTAAGCGTCGATCGCATTGTTTCTGAATTCCAATAATTCTGCGATTGATACAGGATCTATTGATAATACATCTGTATTATTATTTACCACTTCTTCACTCATTATAATCACAAAACAAAACTGAATTTAAATCAATTTATGTTTACTTTTTGTTTTGAATGTTTTGGACAGTTTTGGCGCCAAACAGTCTGTCATTATATCGGAAATGTTAGCCTTTTTAACATTTTCTTTGATTATAATTCTATTAGAGTTGTGCATTGAATAGTACCAAAAATTGTGTATTTTCAATGTGAGAAAACCCTGAGTGACTCATTTGTCACAAAGGGGTTGGACTTCGTAACCGTTGGATTCAAACAACATGGGAGAGCCGTCACAACAATTTTGTTGTCTTCAATTTTGTAAATAATTATAATCAAAATTAATTAATAATGAATTAAGTTGTGTCTGATTTTAAACTTTTAATGAATTAAATGTAAAGTCATTTTATTTTTTCAATTTTACTGTTTTTTAAATGATTTAAACGTATTTAAGTCGCCGTAAAATTGGGGACAAATTCGTCAATATTTGAAAGGTTTGCAAAAATTCCCTAAAATTTTCTACAAATCCCTAAAAAATTGCTAAAAATCTTTGATTTTTAAAAAGTGATTCAATGTTTGCGTTTCGATTCGTTTGCAAAATAAACAAAATTTGTGTTAAATTTTAATTACAATTAAATCTTAGAGTAAATTGTTTTCAATTGAGTTTTTAAATCTATCCATAAATGGGTCGCAAAGGTATGTAAATAAAGGTTAAGACAAAGAAATGTTTTGTAATTTTAAGACTCAATTTAAGACAAAAGCAATAAAAATAAACAGAAATCAAACTCAAGAAACGATTACAAAACAAATTACGAAGAGTTGAATGACACAAATGATGACCAAGAAGTGACCGGAGGTATCATTCCCGAGTCGGCCAGTCGTCAGATCGCCGAAGGGGTCAAAGAAGACGAGTTCGGAGCAAAAGACTACACCAAAGAGTTGGTGCTTAGAGAGGATTATAATTCGCGACCACTTTGGGTCGCACCCGACGGACACATATTTTTAGAAACATTCTCTCCGGTCTATAAACACGCGCACGACTTCCTCATTGCCATCGCAGAGGTATTTCTTAAGTCATTCTTTTGATGTCTAAACCATTATCTTTCTTGTAATTGACAGCCGGTGTCCCGACCCGAGCACATACATGAGTATAAGCTGACCGCATATTCACTCTATGCGGCCGTTTCTGTTGGTCTTCAGACCAAAGATATAATCGAATACTTGAAGAGATTGAGTAAAACAACAATTCCTAAAGGAATCGAACAATTCATTGAAGTAAGTAGTGGTCTGTCATTAGAAATGGACACCAATTGTAATATCTTATGATCTAATGGTTTATTCTTCTGGTTTTTAAAGCTCTGTACTCTTAGCTATGGAAAAGTTAAGTTAGTTCTGAAGCACAACCGATATTTCGTTGAATCTCCGTTTCCGGTATTTATTGAAAGAATTTGAATCTTATATATGACTCTAAATATTCTGTTTTCCAATTGGTATTCAGGATGTGTTACAAAAGCTATTAAAAGATCCTGAAATACAAAAGTGTAGACTTAGAAGGGATGCCGACGAAGAGGGCGATGGACTGATTGTCACCACTTTGAAGCCATCTTCTAGTAAAGTGATTGACACCAAAACAGATCCAAAGAGTGATGAAAAAGAAGAAGAAAAGGCCGAAAATGTTCCCGAAGATATCTATAACTATTATGAGAAGATGGAGAGGGAAGACGAAGACGCAGAAGACATTAAGACCGTATCTTTTGAAGTGAATCAGTCAGAGATTGAAAATCTTCAGAAGCGTTGCATTCAATTGGAATATCCCTTATTAGCCGAATATGACTTCAAAAACGATACTTTGAATCCGGATATTAAGTAAACAATTGTTCAAAAGATTTCGGTTTAATATTAATTGTTTTGCCTTTTATTTCAGTCTTGACTTAAGGCCGACGGCTCTTCTGAGACCCTATCAGGAAAAAAGTCTGCGCAAAATGTTCGGCAACGGTAGAGCACGGTCTGGTGTAATAGTACTTCCCTGTGGCGCCGGTAAGTCATTAGTGGGCGTCACCTCCTGTTGTACTGTTAAGAAGCGATGTCTTGTTCTCTGCAATTCTGCTGTTTCTGTGGAACAGTGGAAAACACAAGTAATTCACTGAAAAGTGCGACGTTTTTGTCGTTTTTATTTAATTTTTGATTAATTTTAGTTCAAACTGTGGTCGACAGCAGACGACTCAATGATATGTCGGTTCACTTCTGACGCAAAAGACAAACCCATTGGTAGTGGTATTTGTGTTACCACTTATTCTATGATAACTCACACTCAGAAGAGGTCGTGGGAGGCCGAACAGGTCATGAAGTGGTTGACAGAACAGGAGTGGGGTCTTATGCTTCTCGACGAAGTGCACACAATTCCGGCCAAAATGTTCCGAAGAGTGTTGACTATAGTTCAGGCGCACTGCAAACTTGGTCTGACCGCAACACTGGTCAGAGAGGACGACAAGATAGCAGATCTTAACTTTTTGATTGGTCCCAAACTATATGAAGCCAATTGGCTGGAACTACAACAACAGGGCTATATAGCTAGAGTCCAGTGCGCTGAGGTCTGGTGTCCAATGGCGCCTGAGTTTTATCGCGAATACCTGAACACCAGGACCTGCAAGAAAATGGTTTAATTCTCTCATTTATTTAATTTTTACTGATTTTAGAAACTTCTTACAGCTCTTGTATGTAATGAATCCGAATAAATTCAGAGTTTGTCAGTTCCTAATCCGATATCACGAACGAAGAAATGATAAGATTATTGTATTCTCTGATAATATTTTTGCGCTCATTAACTACGCAAAGAAGTTGGGCCGGTATGACATCATTTACTATATTTTGTTCATTAATTATCTAATCGTTTGTTTGTTTCAGTCCCTATATTTATGGTCCGACATCACAGGGGGAAAGACTACAAATTCTGCAGAACTTTCAGTATAATCCAAAACTAAGCACAATATTTGTCTCGAAAATAGCGGACACATCATTCGATTTGCCCGAAGCCAATGTCTTGATTCAAGTGTCAAGTCATGGCGGGTCTCGTCGTCAGGAGGCTCAACGATTGGGTCGTATTCTTCGGCCTAAAAAGGGAATGCTTTCCGATGAATACAATGCATTTTTCTACTCTTTGGTATCTCAGGACACACTTGAGATGCAATACGCGCGCAAACGACAGCGCTTTCTCGTCAATCAGGGCTATGCCTATAAAGTGATCACTACTTTGAAAGGAATGGATGAGGAAGAACTCTTCTATAAAGCAAAAGAAGAACAGCAGTCACTTTTGCAACAGGTATTGCAGGCCAATGACGCCGACGCTGAAGAAGAACGCATTCCTGGCGTCGACTCTGGAATGAGGTCTTCATCGAGTGGAATAACCCGTAAAGTAGGAAATATGAGCTCTATTTCTGGAGCCGACGATAATGTTTATATGGAATACAAATCAAAGTCCAAGTCTGAGCACAAACACCCACTTTTCAAACGGTTCAGGAAATAGTAAACAATTCTTTGTCATAGAATTTGTTATATTTACTCATATTTTCGGTAAATATTGTATTACATCGAAGGGTAATGTAATTAATGTTTATATGATTTTCTCAATTGATTTGAAGTGTTTTATAAAAAATTATAATAAATTATGAATTTATACGCAAAACGAATCGAAATGCATTTATTGCTTTAATTTAATTGTTTCGCGAGTTATCTCTTTTTTTGAATAAATTATTGTTTCTTATGTTTCCATATTTCAAAACTTTTTTATTTCAATTTTAGATTTAATTTTGTATTTAATTTGTTTTTATCAGATTTTAAGTGATATTTACAACAGATCTCAATAATGGATAAACAAAATAAAAACCACTTCAAAAAGAAACAGTCGTCTAATAATAACAACAATAAGAAACGGCGGTCGGCCTCTTATCGTAAAAGATTTCGTGCTCTTAAGTCAGAGGAGAAGATCCCAATCCGTTGTTCTTTCGATGGCAGCAATTCGAGTGTCGCTAACAATAGTTTCGATAAGAATTTACTCTCGAATTGGAGTTTTCCTCAGAAAATACACAGATTTTATGCCTCCAAAGGAATCAATAAATTGTTTGATTGGCAGGTATTCAACAAAATTTAATTACTCTTTTTTCGGTTCTCTTATTTGAGTTTTTCATTTGAAGGTCGAATGTCTTAAATTAGAGGGTGTTCTTGAAGGCCGAAATCTGGTGTATTCTGCGCCCACCAGTGCGGGAAAGTCAATGGTTGCGGATATACTGCTTTATAAGAAACTTTTGGAGGATAAGAAAAAAGCGATTATTATTTTGCCGTTCGTTTCGGTCACTCAGGAAAAGATGCTGTCCTTAAAACAAGTCTTAAAAACTGTTGGTGTCTCAGTCGATGCCTTTGCCGGTGGTGTAAATCCCCGTGGAGGTCTGTCCAGAGTCGATGTTGCCGTCTGTACCATAGAAAAGGCTAATAATATGATTAATAAGTATTTTCTATAATTTTATTTTCAAAATAATTTTTTAATTGATTTTTCTGTTTGAAGACTCATTGAAGACAATAAACTTCAAGAAATTGGTTTATTAGTTGTCGATGAACTCCATATGATTGGGAACTCGAGTCGAGGCTTTCTATTAGAACTGTTGTTAACCAAAGTGTTATATATGAAGAATAAAATCAATCACGAAATTCAAATCATAGGAATGAGTGCCACTATTCCTAATTTGGACTCAATCGCTAAGTGGTTAAATGCAGCCCTTTATGTGACTAACTTCAGACCCGTTCCTCTTTATGAAAGGGCGGCCATTGGAGACGTTGTATATAATTTGCCAGAAATGACTGAATTCAGACATTTAGATATCAAAGACTACGGCATAAAGAAAATTGAAGGAACGGAAGACTCGAATCTAATTTATTTAGCGATTGAAACACTTGTCAACGGTTTCGGTTCTTTGATATTCTGTGCGACAAAAGCTCAGTGCGAAAAGTTGTGCCGTAATTTAGCGACAAATATATATGAGTTTGGAAAGGGTTCTAAACCACCAAACGAAGCGACGGCTCTCTTCAGAACTAAAATATTGTCTGCACTCAATTTCAATCAAATAACAGAAGTTCTTCAACAGTTGGAAAGATGTCCGGCGGGTTTGGATCAGTCGATTGCAGCTAATTTGCGTTTTGGTGTGGCCTTCCATCATGCGGGCCTCTCAATGGACGAGCGCTCTATTATAGAACAGGCTTTCCGTAATGGCATCATTAAGATACTGTGCGCCACCTCTACTCTGTCCGCTGGCGTCAATCTACCCGCCCGTCTCGTTATAATCAAATCTCCACTCGATTTTAGGGGTTCTCTTATGGATCCAATGACTTACAGACAAATGATAGGACGCGCGGGGCGTCAAGGCGTCGACACTATGGGAGAGTCTATTTTGATGTCCACAGAACAGAACAGATCTAAAGCTGAAGAACTCCTGACTTCGAAACTGAATTCCGTCAACAGTTGTCTATTAGGGGGTAACTCGACTGAAGGATACACTCCGGGAACGCTTTCTATTAATTCTAGTCATTCTTTCGGTGGCATAAAAAGGGCTGTTCTTGAAATCATAGCCAATGGGACAGCAGTTTGTTATGAAGACGTCTCCCAATATATGTCGAACACACTTCTGGTCACAAACAGTACAGAAGTAATGACCAAAACTATAATCGATGACATCATTCAGTATTTGGTGGACGAGCAGCTCATCCATAGTATGACTGACACCGATAGCCAAAAACAGAAGATAACTCCAACGCAGTTCGGAAAAGCAGTGCTCGCGTCAGGAATATCGCCAAAAGATGGCTCATTCATATTGAGTGAACTGAATAAAGCGAAGGAATCCCTCTGTCTGTGCAATGATTTGCATTTATTATATGAAGTAACTCCAATCAATCTGAGCGATCAGTTGGATTCAATAGATTGGCAGCACTTCCTTTCTGTTTGGACCAAAATGGATGACGACATGAGAAGAGTGGGAAAACTGGTCGGCGTTTCAGAGAATTCACTTTTTTCTTTGATTCGTAAGAGTCGAGTCTTCAAAGAAGAGGAATTACTAATTCACAAACGATTTTATGCTTCACTGGCTCTCAATGATTTGGTTCATGAGGTGCCCCTCCAAGAGGTGTCCATCAAATTCAAGTGTAATAAAGGAGTACTTCAATCATTACAACAGAGCGCCAGTAGTTTTGCTGGAATGTTGACTACATTCTGCAACCGTCTCGGATGGCATAACCTCGAGATTCTGATCGAACAGTTCCAAAGCCGACTCTACTTTGGTGTCCAAAGAGAACTCATTGATCTGATGCGCGTCACGAGTCTTAACGCAAGTGTTGCCCGACTTTTATTCGACGCCAAATACGATACAGTCGTTTCCTTAGCAAACGTTGAAAAGTGCTCTGATATTGAACTCGTTCTCATGAATTCCGGTCCCTTCAACAAGAATAAGGAGGTTGACTCTTCAGTGATGTGGGTGCCGGCAATGAACAAAGCCATGTCTGTGCGAGAAATGGCAAAATCGATCGTTTATGAAGCAAAAGAACTCGTCAACAAAGATCTTGGAATCAAAGTCTATGACTTGAGTCAAGCCTCCAGTACTGAATCAAATGAAGAACCCAACGATGATTTTAATGATTTATCCGATGAGTCCAATGATATTCAACCGACTGATGATATTTACACCAAAATTAAATCTCAGAATAAGCAGAAAACCAATGAATTTAAAGAAAATTCCCTCCAAATCGTGGATTCTGTGGAAGACATGTCTTTTGTGGAACAATTGGCCATTGAATCAGTTGACAGATCAGAATCGCCGACTCAGTCCACTGCTGTGCCATCAAATGAATGCAATGACAACTCATATATCGGCAGTAAACCATTTATACCTCATTTTCGTTGATCTCTTAGACAATAATTACAATTTGTTTTGACCTTTCGCTCAATTTTACTCATATTTTTGACAAAATCTCTAATTTTCTTAATATAAAATAAGTGCCAAATGTATGCAATTTTATAAACAAATGATTCGTTAAATAATATATTTTTTTTGCTATAATTTGTGTCTTAATTGTTATTCAAAGAAATGATTTTGTGATAATTAAGCGAAAGGTTGTTTAGTTAAGTGCTTATTATTTATGTTTTTCTATAAGTTTTAAGTAAAAACTTTTTTTCAATTTTTTTAGAGTTGGAATCAAATACTTCGGGGATTAATAATGTTGTTTCGTCGACACCTATCGCTTCGACTACTACCCGAACCTCTCTTCTGAAGAATAAAAAAGACAAATCATTGGCCAATGACCTCAAAGATGAGTCTTTTGGTTTTGGTGATAGTTTAGACAATATTTCTTGGGATCAACTAAACGATGACTTTAATAAAATAGATGAAAGCAATAAAAAATTGGCCGATAATTCTATGCCAAACCTATCGACAATTAGTACCGATCTATTGAATAATCGTTATGTAAGTCCTAATGTTCTGCGCGATTGCGATACTACTAGCAGTCGATCTGAAGGTTCGTCCAAACGATCGTCGAGTCCTTCTCCTTCAGGAAAATTTGGTGAAAGAGTAAACAAAAGGCCTCACTCTTCCACTTCCAGTATATCTCTTTTGATTTCTGATGAGAGTGTCTTTTCTGAAGAGTCAACTTCTGATAGTCTTCTAAGAAGCGATTCCAACGAGGAGTCAACGAATAGCTCTATATTTGAGAGGACAACGTTTGTTGAATTGAAAATTGGCGACAAATTCAGTGTTTCAGTCATTGATTTAAATAATGTCTCATTAATTGTTAATCTAATCAATAAATTGGATCACAAAAAGACATTTTGTCTGAGATTTAAAACTGAAGACAAATTTCAAAATCCGGTTCAATTGATTGGTTCTAAAATAAAATCACTGAAGAGTACACCTCAAGAGCCCAAAGGTCTGGATATGAATTATAACAATACTCTGGTAACTGCTCTATCCATCTGTTTTGAGTCGGAAAATACTGTTTATCACATTTGTGGACAGAAAGCGCTCAACAAAATCAAAGATCAGTTTAAAAGTAAATTGAATTCTGAATTAAAGATCATTGCATTTGACTCCAAATCCTGTTATAAAATATTGAAGAAATGTTTCGCAATCGATGTCAAGACATTGAATCAAATTGATTGGTATGATCTAAGGGTCGGACATTGGATACTCGACCCGGAGTCTGTCAGGCCTTCAGATGTCCAGTATTTGGTCAAAAGTCACGCCGAAAGTTATTGTTATTTATTTAATTCAAAGAATTCAAAAAACAGTTCCATAGAAAGTGAATGTATTTCCACAGGACTTATGTTTCCAGTGGTTAACGCATTAATCAATAAATTGGAGGCAAAGAATCAGTTGAAAGCATTGAAGAGAACGGAAATTCCGTCCCGTTTTACGATTGCAGACATGGAATTGAACGGTATTTTTGTCGACATCACTCATATGCACCACGAGTTGGAACTTTTGACGGCAACCAAAGAGCAATTGGAAGCCAAAGCGTTCGAAGTGTCGAATACGAAGTTCAGACTTTCGAATCCCAACGATATCGCAAAAGTCTTATACGAAGAGTTGAATTTGTTATCCAATTATTATAGCGTTCAGAAGACTAAACCCAACTCTAAAGGAAAGTATGCCCGAAAACTTCCCAAACATTTGAGTACATCGAAGAGTGCGCTCAAGAAATTGATGTCTTTTAGTAATAATCCGTTGCCTCGTATTATACTTGACTGGCGTCGAGTCGATTATGCTATCAAGAAGTGTATCCGACCTATTCTCAGCTCTTGTAGATTGGATCCTGAATCAGATTTGCACGTTGTCTATGGACTGTGCGATGATTGGACCTCAACGGGAAGAATAACAATGTATGAGCCAAACATCATCGGTATTGTCAAAGACTTTTCGGTCGATGGAATAAATTTAGAAGAGGAGAACCTCACAAATCAAACCATGAATTTTAGTTTAAGACAATGTTTTGTCGCCCGAAACGGATATGTTTTAGTTTCTGCCGATTATTCGCAGTTAGAGCTCAGAATATTAGCCCATCTCTCAAAAGATAAACAATTGCTTCGTGTCCTCAATAATGGCGGCGATGTCTTCAAAAGTATTGCATCCGTTTGGAGGGAAAAAAGCATTGAAGAGATCTCTGATGAAGAGAGACAACAATCTAAACAAGTATTCAATTATTAAAATCAGTTTTATTTTAAATAAACAATAATTGTATTAATCTTCAGATCGTTTACGGAATGATTTACGGAAAGGGAGAGAAATCACTTTCTGAAGATCTGGAAGTGAGTGAAGAGGAGGCAAAAGATTTTATGGAATCATTTATCGGACGATATGAAGGCGTCAAGAGATTCATCGCTAAGACTATAGCAGAATGTCGTGAAACGGGTTTTGTAGAGACTCTGTCCGGAAGACGTCGATATTTACCCCATATTCAGAGCTCTAACTCTATGTTAAGAGCAAAGGCTGAGCGACAGGCCGTTAATTCCACAATTCAGGGGTCGGCCGCAGATTTGGTTAAGAGTGCAATGAATTCTCTTCAGTTCCGTCTCTTTGAAGAAAAATCAATTGAATCGCGTTTTGTTCTTCAGATGTACGACGAGTTGATGTATGAAGTGATTCAAGAGTCAAATCAATACTTCTCTCGACTTTTGGCCGAATGTATGCAAAACTGTTTGAAGAACTTTAGGGTAGATTTACCCGTCAGAGTGAAAGTGGGACCCAATTGGGCTCAACTTCAACCCATCGATCCTTTTGAATGAATTTTAGGTTTTTTCTATTTTATTATTAATTTTGATTATTTTATTGGAGTTTTTGCACGAATTTTATCATTTATTCAAATATTTCATAATTTTCTCAAAGAATTTATATTTTACTAATTTTATTGAATTCAATGAATTATATTTTAATCAAATTTATATTAAAAACAAATTTAATTTTAAATAAAATCAAATCTCCAAACAATTTAATGACAATTAACTGACTTATACTTTGAGACAAATATAGTTAACGAGGAAATAGTTTATACTTTAATTACTTCAAAACCGATAAAACCCAGGAATTTATAGTAAAACTATTCTTAAACTGTAAGACTTTAAACGGATATCTACGCCATTGACTCTTAAGATTGAAAGGCCAGCACAGGTAGAATAACAAGGAAATAAAAGAAAAGTATTTAGCCAAAAATTCCAAGTTCATTCACAAAAACTAGAGTTTAAATGACTTAAAACTGCTATAAAAAGTGAGTTCAAAGCAAACAGAATATCAATCGTTTTCAGTGATCTCTCAAAGAAAGTGAAGACAAAAGTCATTCAAAAGTTTTAAGTAAAGTATTATAAACTTTAAGTCAAAAAATGCTTTTAAAATACGTAATAAATTTTATAAAAATATTTTCTAAGTTTTTAAATGTTTTTTCAATATATTAGTTGATTTTGTCAGT
>JAQGCE010000625.1:0-11352 GCA_034699185.1 Eupelops torulosus
CCTCTTAATATCCGAGTCTATGAATAAATTCCTAATCATTTGAAAGTATAAGAAGTCAGAAGAAGAAGAGTTAACTTTTCATAAAATCTAATATTTTTATGAAATATTGGTTTCATTTTTCATAATTTGTTTATTTTTATTGTTTTTTATTATAATTTTCTATTTTAATGATAAGAAAAATTAAAAAATTTGTTAAAATAGTTAATAAACTTATCGTTGGATAAATCGAGTGAAACGATAATAAACTAATTGACTGTATATTTGAGGAAATCAAGTATTTAATCAATAAATGACTTCAAAACGAGATTTATCTTTCATTAAAATCTAAGATTTTATTTAAAGATTTATATTTAAATTTTTATAATTAGAATAAAATCCAAAAATATCTCATATTTTTCATATCATTCTTCAAAACCTTAACAACTTTTAAATAAAAAATTGCTGTCAATATTGTTAACCCTCTTATAATAGTCTTGTTTTGGTTATCTATCAAGTTTTGTGGCATTTTTTACAACTTTTCCTAAACAATTGGCCATTATTTTGATGGGTGAGCACAGGATTTAGTCAATTGTTTCCTTTCTTTTGCCTCATCGTTGACACAATCGTTTTCAAACACAAAAAAAAACATTTGCGAACCTATTTTTATTCCGTTCCCTTTGGAGCCAAACAATGGCTTTAAAAGTTGTTTTGTTTTTTTAGAAAGCATTTGAAAAAACATTTTTAAAATTTGATTAATGAGATGATTAGGAATAACATAGTTTTGGGTTGAATTCAAAACAATATAACAATAAAAACCTCATTAATTCAATTTTAAGAATTAATTCTCAGTTTAGACTTAATTTATAATAAATTTGTACCTAATCTTTGGCCAAAACCTCATGGATTATATTAATAGCCCTTTCATGAAGAGGCGGATATTCTGAGCGAAAAATTGTTACAAAAAATCGAGTTTTGAATTTGAAATTTTCATTTATTTACCTCAATATTAATTTGTCCTAAACTCAAATTATTCAAATCAATAGTTATTTGATTGAAGTCTCGATTTATAGAAATTTATTTTCAAAGCATTTATTTTTTAAAAGACTATAATAAGAAAAATGTTTGAAAAGCTTTAAAAACTGTTTGAATAACTAGAATGATCATGTTTTCCGGATATCTATCACACTTTTCTCGTTCGACATAATTGAATTAATGCATTGATCATTTGAAATGTTGAGTTTTCTCAGAGAACATGTGATTATTATTCTATAAACTACACTATATTTACAAAATCTTTATTCAACACTCAGTACTAGACATCAATAAAAACAAGTTTTCAAATCACTTATGATTTTTAAATAGAAAGAGAAGTTTTTGAGCTTTAAGTGAAGAAAAATTGAATTTTACGGTAAATAATAGTTAAATGATTGTAAATAATGATAATAATTACGGAAAAATCAGAGAGAAATCAGGTTTAAAATCGAATAAATTATAGATTATATTCTCCGGAAAAATGTCCGAAATATATGTTTATAACAAATATTTACCTTTAATTCCGATAAATGACACTAAAAATTACACTCAATTTTGGTCTAACCGTAAAATCATGTGCTCAGAAATTGCATGTATTTCCCAATCATGAGCAAGGTGTTTCAAGAGAGAGAAAAAAAAGATAAGGAAGAGTGGGAAGTAGTTTATTTTTGAAATTAAACGGGAAGTTTATCTGAAGGTAAAACCAAAATGTTTTCAATAAACTTCAAAAATAATTGGCTTTTAATTATGTGGAAAGTATATGAACCCCCTTGGGCACTTTCTTATTCAATTGAGTTTAATTGAGACATGCAATTGCCTACAGTTTTATTTGATTTCTATTTTTGAAGTCATACTTTTTTTGAGACAAATGCCGATCCATTAAAAAAAAAGTTCAATCCATTTATGTACTTGGATATCGACAAAGATCTTAATCATTTTGATTTTCTCAAACAATTATTGTATTCACAAACAAAATAATTGTTTTTTTTAAAAAACATTTTTCAATCAATGGATGAATTTTTTTAATTCAATAAAAAAGTATTGTTATTCTCGTTCTGAAAGACATTCAAAAGTCTTATCAAATGATTTGAAAAATTGTTTTTTCTTTAGTTAACAGAAAAAAAAGTTAAGAATTTATTTTAAAATATTTAATATTCAAAAAGTGTTATTTATATTCAAATTTGGATGAAATGAGTGAAGACATTCAATTACTTAAACGTATATTTAGACAATCCATAAAAGAGATAAAGGAATTCATTATTTTGTCATTCTGGCCAACAATCCATTATTGCGGTTCCAATGATGTCAAGACTCTAAACGATTTATACGACTTATGGCACGAAAATGATAACCAATTCACTGATTTAATGCTGGGATTCGCCGACAGAGAGGCAAAGGTTATGTACAACAAAACGGCGGACATCTATTCTAATAGAACTCCCGACTTGAGAATCACTAACGACCTCTTCGAAGGCGGACTCATTGATACTATCAGAAAGACATTCAAATTTTGTTCGGCTGTTCTCTACCTCTCCCTAACCCTTATGCTTCTGATGATATTTCGAGTATTTTTGGGTTCGAATCAATCACTTTCTTTCGAAAATTGGGTGGAATGCTGCCGTTCTGGTGATCCTTTGGGAAGTGATATTTGATTTGCATTACTGTTATTGCGGTCGACCTAATATTGAGGACTTGACTCTTGATATCAGATTCTATGATCTGCTAATCATTTTTGACTTTTCAATAGTCTTAAGAAAGTTTTTAGTATACCTTCCAAGGAATGGGCTCTCCATATGCTTAATATTGTTTACTGGCCTTTATGTCAGCCGACTGTGCCTTCAAATCATAATTATTGCCAACTTAAGGATTGCAAGAACCAAATCAACGCAATTGAAGAAAGAGCTCAAAAAACTATCCAAGCTTAAGGATATACCTGTATAGAAAGGGAGGGCGTCATAGAAAAAACCAGTCGCGAGAAAACACAAAACTTATTATACTTTTATATTAAACTTCTTTTGATTTAAACATAAAATTATTAATCGATTTCACATAAAATGAGCCAAAAGTGAGAAAATGTGTGATATTTTTCCCAAACATTTAATAAAATACAATAAAATTTCAAAATATTTCGACAGAAAACTAATCGATTAAAAGAACTTTTAAATAATATATATTTTTTAATTAAAAATTAAGCGAAAAACTGATTATATTTTCCTTTAAGACTAAAAAGTTTTCGTAAGAATTTGGTTACGAAATAAAAAACTCGAAATTCAGGTAAAAGTTATTTATATAACGGATTGGAATTCATAACTGAATAGAGAAATAAAAATAAATAAAAACAAAAACAAAAATTAAGTTTAAATTAAGGTATTATACGACGGAGTGATTAATTCAATAACCATTCAGTCCTTGCAATCAATTATTAAATAACGAATTACTTATAATAATCAGGAATTCCCTTTATATAAATATTTAATGGCTTTCCTCGGTATTATTTACGATTAAATCAAGCAATTAATCAAATTGTATTCGATATTAAACTGATTTCTTTGGGGGAAAAAAGTTATTCTGATTATAAATACTCCAAATTTAACTTCAAATTCATTTTTGATTTTAATTTTTAGCCAATAATTACTGAAATCAGTAATAATTTAATGAAAAAAAAATCAAAATTAATTTGAAATCTCAAAAAATTAAAGAATTTTTACTCAAAATTATATATTATTTGATAAAAGAGTGAAAAATTAGTGAAAATTTATTGACATTTGTTTTAAACGGAAGAAAATTAAGACTAAAAATGTGTGAAAAAGACTAACAAAAAGAAAAATTAAGTAATGATTCGGAAGAAGAAGTGTTTATCACTTAAGACACAAATCTGTCGAAAGGAAGAGACTTTTCTAATTGAAAATAAACTAATTTGTGTTAAGAATAATGATTATAAACATTGCAAACAATTTAAATATTAAAACAGACGATTCAATTGAGTTTAAAAAATGGGTTAAAAGCCAATCAATTAATTAATAATTATTTAAAAGTGATTTCATTGAATAAAAACCACTTATTTCTTAACAAACACTTAATTAAAATTTCAAACACTTATCGAAATCGAAAGAAAAATGTTTTAAATTCTAACAAATAGTTTGCATCCATTCGAGTAAAACAATAAATAGAAAAACAAAACCGAAATTTATATAAAAAATTTCAATAAAATTAAGACTTTATTCAGGTTTTAGTGCTTTTTTGTTAATACCTTTGAATATCTCTAAAAACAGTTGCTTTAAATTCTCAAAAAATATGTAAAAAATTAGAGACAAAATTTAAATACAACCGAATAGAGAGGAACGGAGTATACAACACATAATCTCAGCAAAAGTGTTGACGAAAACAATTAATTAATTAATTAAATCCTAAATAGAAATAGAAATCAAAGAGAGAAGAGACGAAAGAATTGTGTATTTAATAGTAAAATAGATATAAAATAAATGACGAAAAAAATTCTTACATTTCTTATCAAACGTCTGACAAAATAAGAGACGAAACGAAAGAATTCATTCAATTTCTATATAAATAAAAAGATGTATTCTTTGTCTTTAAATCGCATTTAAACCCTAAATGTTATCTAATTTTCATAAAAAACAAATTAAATTATAATACACTCAATCGATTCGAGCAAAAAATCTGTACTTTTCGTTGGAAAACAAATTGTTATACAAATAAATAACTGAAAATCTCATCAAAAGAGTGAACGCATTCTCTCATATACTATAAAAAGTTTCAAATATTTTAAGTGTTTTGAGAATTAATTTAACGAATGTTTTCTTTTGCTATAAATAATTGTTTTGTTGTTGTTATCAATGATTTGACGAAAAAATTTTCCTAAAATTCAAAATCAATTGATTATTGTTTTGATACTTAAATACGAAAGAGTTGTGAGAAAAATGTTTTCGTGAAAAAAAACAAATTGGAGTTTAAGAGCAAAAAAAGCCTAAAATTAGTGATGAATGGGAGTACGAGTGGAAGGACAGGGAGACAAACATCAAACAAACACTTTGGCCAACGCGTCCGCACCGCCGCTCGCGAAATAAGGCAATCCCGGATGAAATGTTACGTCAAAAATCGCTTCATCGAACTTTTTCCGGTGCGATGTTATCTCCTGAACACAGGTTCTGCTGTCAAAGTTCCAGAGCCTAACACTGCAATCATGACCTGAAACAAGATATATTGGAATTAGACACTAATCTATCATAAATTTGGGACAGAGGTGTGAAAAAAACACAATAACTAATTCAAAACGGAAACCCAGTTTTGGCAGTAATTTTGATAAATTCTCAAAAGAATTCCCCCAAAAATTGCGAAATATTTATAAATTTATTCTAAAATATAACAAATCTCTGAGGTTTCTCTTTTTAGGGCGAATCCAATGGTGCCCAGAAGGATAGGTAGAGCAAACCTGTAAGATTTGCATTACAAACCCATTTAGGGCCTCCCTTCTTATGGTATTTTCTAACCATTGACACTATTTGATAAAAAATCAGTTAAACCTTTTTAAACACTGATAACCTGCACATCCTATGACCAAAACCATTAACATAATTGCTATCTAAATGTGGCATAAATTTGAAAATTTTTAAAAACAAATCGATAGAAAAGACTAAACATTAATAGATTTGATAATAAGTATCAAACTTCGACTCAAAATATATAAAACCAATGAATAAATTAATTTAAATTAAATAACAGAACAATAATTACATAAACAAAAAGAAAAGGATACAAATTATCTGTCTTATAGTCAAACCATAACTCAGGGCTTATTAGCTATTCTTGAGATTCATCAGAAAAGTTATTATTAGACCATAATTTGTAAATCAAATGCAAGCCTTGAGCCAAACATTAGTCCCAAAAAGCCTTTTTCGTCAATAATTCATTAAATTTTTAAAAACAGAAAATAAATTCACAAAAAAAAACATAAACTGAAAAAAAAAGAAAAACTAATCTCACAATAGATTGAAAACAAAAAGGAAGAGAAAATCAATTAAATTCTAAATTAAGTGAGAATTTGATTGAATTTTGAGACTTACTTCCACTCAATAAATAGAGTCCATTGGGATCACAGGCAAGACATGTAACCTCATCGAGATGTGCGACCATTGCGTGGAGACATTTACCTTTTGTTTAGAGGACAGAATAATTTTTAATTCAGAGCAAAAACAAATCATTACAGAATTGATGGCTAACCGCTATTAAGATCCCATAATTTGATTTGTCTGTCCTCATGAGCGCTAACCATCACAGGCATAGTCGGATGCGCAGCAATAGCATTTACCCGTCCGGGAGAACCAGCTTCAAAGGTCAGCACAGGAGTGGACTGAGATGTGACCTCTAAATCATAGACACTAATAGAGCCATCAGAGAAGGCAGCGGCCAGAAGTGATGGGGAACTACTGCCTTCGCTATTATTATTATGGGGTGCAACGGCTGCTAAACTGGTCGGACGTGTTGTACCTGAAGTGAAGACAAAGTAAAGGAAAATTAGCGCTAATTTGAAATTATTTTGTTTCAATTAAAAGGTAATTAAGGAATACCTTCTAATGTAATGGTTTTAACGCATTGAACACGAGATGTGTCCCAAATTTTAATAGTCTGGTCCGCAGCTGCCGAACACAGTAGTGGTGTATTGGGTGTGGCCGCCGTCGGAATAGCAACCAGCGACCAAATGGCGTTCGTGTGAGCACTGATTTGACACAACTGAAGACTGGAGTCATACGCGTCGTACGGATCTATGTTTGCGATGTTAGTCGGAATCGACCAAATCATTAACTGTCCGTTTTGGGCACCAGAATATATGGTGTTATTATTGACCGCCAGTGACAACACTCTTGACGTATGACCCCTATATGTATAAACAGGTTCTAAATCAAATGTAGTGCCACCACTGGGTCCCGTCGGCTGTGATTGTTTCACTTAAGGACAAAAATATATTAATGTTTGCATTTTGCCGGAAGTCATAGACTGGAGGCCCAGAGGCATACCTTTGTTTGACTGGGTCGTTTTATTAAGATTCCATAATTTTAGAGTTTCATCTTCGGAGGCGGTTATCAGCAGTGGTTCCGTTGCATGAAATCTAAGACATCGAACACAATCGAAATGCGATCTAAAAGTCAGATAAAACGTTATAATTATAGTCTTTCCTAAAATTTGAATTAAAAACTAATTTAAAATAATTTATTGAAATAAAAAATAAAACAAACAATAAATTCTTCGATTAATCACTTTTTGATGCAAAACATAATTAAATTAAATAATGAATACAAACATTAGAAATGAAAACAAGAAAATCATTGAAAACATTAATTACTTGAGAATGTATCGGGGATTCCATGTTTTCCTAAATTCGGTATTCATTGAGGAGTTGGCGGTCGAACCGTTCAGATCCAGGGACTCATTAGCGACAGTAAGAGCAGCCAGTTCTCCGATATCGACCACATCTTTAGCTGAGCCTTAAGTCATATCGGAATAAATAAATTGATCCTAAGGTTCAAATTGTGAGCCAATGTCATACCGGGTCGACCCCAAGGACTGCTGTCTTTTTGTTCACCGCTGGGATGAGTGGACAAAAAATCAAATTCTGCTAAAACTTCTTCCGTTTCGGAATCTATAGCGTAAGGGCCGGCACTCCTAGTGGTGTCAATATCTTCAACACCTTCTTCTTCGTCCTCATCTTCATCGGCATCTTCTGTATTGCGGGCCTCTCTCTGTTCGTTTAGGAACTCGAAAGTGGCCAAAACGGAAGCCTCTGTGTCAGAGACCATGGTCTGTGCCGGCCTCCAGGCGTCGGGATCTTCGGTTCGTTGAGCAAACTTAAACTTCTGAACGTCTGTATCATTGAGTTTTCGTTTGGAACTGTCACCCGTATCGGTGGCACCCGTTTGAGACTCTTCTAAACTGGCATTCGTTGTCAAACCTAATAGACTGCGGACTCGATTGGAACGGACATCGATTATTGTGTCCGTATAACCGATTTCCTGAAGATATTGTCGCAAAAGTTGTCTTCCCTTCAGAAGAGGTCAAGAATTAGCGAAAATGATTAAAAAAATTGAATAAACAATTAAAAAACGATTAAATAATTAAAAGACTAATAAAATTAAAAATAAATTAAATGCAAATTAAAGTCAATTCATAAGTGGAATGGATTAGAGTTTGAAAGACATTTAATGAAAGAGTCGTGAGTTTAAGTCACGGAATGTTTTTTTCACAAAAACTCATCTAAAAAGCAGAATATGTTTCGCAACGAATTTAATCTAAGATTAAAAGCTTTGAAAAACAAAAATAATAGCGAAACGAATGAAGAATACATTTAATAATGTTTTTAAAGAAAAAAAAGGCATAAAATTAATAATAAGGTAAGAAATGAACAAAAATACCGTAAAATACATTTTGTTCGCTCAGAATAACTAAGAAGACATACCTGTTTCCAATTGACAGCTGTCTGAGAGCCAGAGTCACTCATTAACGACTCCTCCAAATCGGAATTAAGTTCTTTAAGTTCATCATTAGGTGCGCCCATATTTGGCGGATCGCAACCGAACTTAAGTTTGTGATATTTAGCCCTTTCCTGTCTCAGACAATACTCTAGCATTTTTATCCTCCGCACTAGATCATTCTTCAGATTCTCCTGGCCTTTCCTCTCGCCCTGTAGTAAAGCTATACGAGCCTGGAGTTCGGCCCTCTCGACCTATCATTCAAAAACAAAAGCAAACCATAAGTCATATGAAAAACCTATTGTTCTGAGCGATGATTAATCACAAAAATGTAAACAAATACTGATTTCAAAATAGGTTTATCACAATTGAAAATGAAAAAAATGAGCAAAATATCAATTACTAGAGGGAAAGGAGTGTAAAAAAGGGTTCAGATTACTGATCAAAATGAAGTGCTATTTTTGATAACTGTGTTAACACAGAAACACATATCAGATGAGAGATTAAGGACTCAAATAGAAGCTGTGATTAGGAACTAGAAAACAATTTTTCAATGTTTTTAAGGCTTTAATATCGTTCTGTTTATTAAATTAATTCGATTCGGAGCCAAACCTGTATTTCATGAGCACAGGCTCTGAATTCAAAATTAAGTTATTCAACAATGAAATCAAATTTATTCCTAATTTTCTTACAATAAAAACTTTAAGTCATTTTCTGACATTGAATTCAATAGAAAATAATAATAAAACAAATTTGATTCGGAATAAAACTCAATAATAATAAGCTTTGAAGTTTTCATTTCATAATTAGTCTCAAGAAAATGACTTGTATTTCATTCTGTGCTAAATAGACAAACCTTTGGCAATAACTCATTTAAAGGGATGGAAAAACATGAGTCAATTCTAATCAAGCAAAACATAAGTGGTATTAGTTCTTAGAAAATGTTTGGATTTGTGAAAAAAGATAATTTCAAAATCAAATCAAATGATTATTTTTAGAAAAACTGTTTCATAAGTTTTAGGCTTAAAATACAAATCAAAAGTTATTTTTATGAAAAACTAATTGAAATACTATTTTCATTAATCAGTCGACAAATAGTAAACTAATTTATGCTCGGATTATATGTAAGACTTCATTGACTATAAAAAAAATAGTTAAATAAAAACTAAACTTCTTATCAAAAGTCATGAGATTTTCACAACTAATTTATTCCCCAAAAAAGGGGTAAAAGAGTCAAAAAACCGATTTTAAGCACAAAATAATCAGATATTTAATGAATTGAAACATAATTTTGATTTTGGATTAAATCTGATCTTAAGTTCAATGACATAACGATAAGTAATTTGAGGCAAAAAATGACTTAAAATCGATTAAATTATTTGAAATGAAGAGAAAAATAAAAATTTCCACAAAAAAAAGCGCAGAAATTATTTAAATTAATGGCAGATAACTGTCTATTAAATGACTGCAAAATAAACAAAAAAAATTGTGATTAATGTTAAGAAAATGTCTTAAGAGGTGTATAATAAGTGGCAAATAATGGTTAAAAATGTTTTGATGGGTTATTTTGATGGATGACATACTTCCCACTGTTGTCTTTGCATTTCGAATCGTTGCCATTCGTACTGCAAATAGTGGACAATACCGGGTATGGAATATGTCGGCTGACCACCGACTGAGGACTGACTGCCCGGCGTCTGATTGCCGGCCATCTGCTGTCCGCCAGAGTTGACTGACTGTTGCGACTGTTGTCCGGAGTTTAATGACTGTTGGCCTCCACCCGACTGCTGGTTACCGACACCGCCGGAAGAGTTCTGTTGGTCAGCAGCGGAGCCGACGGACTGTCCGCCGACAGAGCCGTTAGTCTGATAGGAGATGTCTGCCCTATGTTTTCTGTTGACTCCACTCACATTCGTGTCCATTGTGTCCATCGTCTTAATTAGACAGACATTCAATGAAGACAATTGTCGACAAACTCTTTAATCCAATAAAAACACTACTATTTTGACCAAAGAATCAAATGATCCGATTGTTTGACTTAAAACTCACGATTTATTTCACTAAAAATCAAAGAGATTTTACTATTTATTTAATAAATTATTAATTTGTGTCACACTTTAAAAACACTATTAATTGAAGACTTAAGTAATTAATAATTTAATTCAGTTTTTATTACATAAATCATTATTATTTAAAACTATAATTAAATTAAATAATTATTTATTTATATATTTTCTAATAAAACATAAATAATAATAAAATGGCAGTCATTACAAGAATTGGCAAAACAAGAGATACGCCCTTTGATGACGTACTGCACAACAACTCAAGCCTTTTAGCCAACGAATATTGACTCAGTTTTGAGATGTCATACATATGTTTTTTAACCTTTTGTTATCCATATTTAAACCCAAAATATGATGAATTTTTATATATAAAAAAGTACTGATTTGTATTGAATGTTATTGCGTTTCTCAATTTGTGTCAGTATGGGATGACCAAAACCTTTGTTGATTTTAGTATTAGGTTAGCGTTGAAAATGTCAACAAAATTATTCATCATTTAGTTTGTATAGCTTCGCAGAAGTTTAGTGACCACTTCTGATTTTATTAAATTTTGATGGATAATCATTAATTCTCAACGAAGTAAGGTAATTATCTGGCAGCAAGAAAGAATACTTAGCTGTCAATATCAGATCATGGTTTGAAATAACCTTGAGTAAGCAATAAAATTGATAAATTTTCGTTTGACAAGTAATGTGAATTTCAACTCTTACTGTACTTTTTAAAACATGATTTCACATTAGAAATAGGTTTAAATTATGTTAAAAATAAGACCAAAACTTCGAACCCAATTTCAA
>JAQGCE010000626.1:0-11346 GCA_034699185.1 Eupelops torulosus
AAAGTATATATATATATATAGGTTTTACATTAGTTCATAGATTTACAGATTTTCACAACTCATTGAAAGCCTGCTTTTGAATCAAACTCTGATTTATCTCCGAATCAAAGAAATTGTCAAAAATTGACTCCTTTTAAACTCATATGATATGCACTGAATTTAAATTATATAAAAAAATTATATAAAAAACATTTTATCAAATTATTTGTCGAATATCTTCAGTATAACTGTTTTATGTCGTCTCTTAAAACATTAAAAACTTTTGTTTTATTCTTTTGACTGTAAATAAAATTTTGTTCAAATGTGCGAAAAATTCCGATAATTTTCATCATTTTTTACCTTCAATTGAGTTATGAGTTGTCTTTTGTTTCTATCAAATCGTCTAAAAAGTAGTTTTAGTTCAAAAATATTTTGATTATATCAATAAAAATTAGTTTCATTTGATTATTGATTGCATTTTCCCTTATTTTTTGACTTAATATCAAAGTAAGTATAAATCGGAATAAAGTTTAAACAAAATAATGATTTATAACCTATTTTTGTGTAAATTGTTGTCCAATTTTGTCGTCTTATTTGTTGATAAGAGAAACAAATGTTAGGATTTATTCTAAAACAATATCAAAGTAATAAAAACTATGGAAAAATTGTATCAATGATATCAATGCAATATTTTATTCGTGGAGCTCTTCCATTATCTCAATTAGATTTACAGATTGTTTAGTCTTATAGTAATTTGGAACCAATTCTTAGTTATCAAATGTAAGATTATATCCGCGGAAACACTAATTAAATGATAAGTTATCAGACGATAAATATATGGAATAGACTTTGAGTTGAGTCGACGTTCAGTTTTAATAAACATCGAACTGAACCTCAAATCTATTTTTCTTATCTTCTCTTATCGTTGCCTTCAATTCTTGCATAGCTTTCAAACAATAATCATAAGTAAAGCATAACTTTTACTCAATTATAGGACAGTTTATTTCATAATTAAAATTATTTTCTAAATTATTAGTTAAGCTTGTAATTGTCAAGTGTGCCTTGATGCATTTTATATTTATTTTTATATTTGCAAACATTTCTCATCTCAAAAAAAAGTTTTTTTTGGAAAAAAATTGAAAAATTTAAATTAATTTAGAATTGGAGTAAATGAGGAAAAATTTGTTATTTTTATTTAACATAATTTAAAAGATGATTAAATTCCAGACATTTAAAAGTCTGAAAGAACTGAAAAACGAGTGAAATTTTTGTTTGAAAACGTATTTAATGAATAGTGAAATGTATGTAAAAAGTGACGCAATGACTGACAAAACACTCAAAAGCTATAAAATAATGAAAAGAGTTCACAGATTTTGCATTTGATTTGTTTGAGTAAAACATTTGTTACTAAAAATCTCTTTAGAGTTCATAACAAAGATTTCTACCAATCATTTCGTTACGTCTTTTAAACGTTTGATTAGATTATAGTTGTAATCAATTGATCCAATTTTGGTTAATCATTTATTTAACCACTTTTTGGAAACAATGTCTGATTTAATTGATAATGACTTTGATTTGGACTATTCTTCAGATGAAGATAATAGAGCTGAACAAATGTGCCACAGAAGTGAGAAAATGGATGCTATCGATGAGGATGAGCCTGAATATGAGGCCAATGTTGACCAATACTTTACCGAAGATATCGGTTATGATTCCGACACTTCGAGTAAATACCAGATCTTAAGTGTGGACCAAATCGTGGATTTGATGAATGATTCGCTCTCAGAAGTGATGGAAGTAATCGATTTACCGAATAATTTGATTCGTATTCTTCTAAATCACTTCAATTGGGATAAAAACAAACTTTTGGAGCAGTATTTCGACGGCAATAAAGAAAAGCTGTTAACCGACGCTCATATCATTGACCCGAATGTGGTCATCAAATCAGCCAAAAGGAGGCGAAAAATTGAAATTTGTCTCATTTGTTACGATGAGGTCAACCAAAGGGACATGACTTCTATCTCTTGTGGTCACGAGTTCTGTATTCGTAAGTATTTTAAGAGCTCTGAATCAATGACTTGTTTTTTGTTGTTTTGTTTGTGACGTCTCTTAAGCTATAAATAGTCTTCATTTGATTTATGAATTCTTTGACAGTTTGTTGGCGTCAATACCTGACCAACAAAATTATGAGTGAAGGCGTCTGTAATGCTATCAGTTGTGCCCAAAATGGCTGCGATATTGTCGTTGACGACAATACGATAACCACTATTATAGAAGATCCCAAAGTCATTGATCGCTACCGATATCTCATTACCAACAGTTTTGTTGCATCCAATCGGTTCTTGCGGTGGTGTCCGACACCCGACTGTTTCACTGCCATTAAAGTTGAAAATTACATCGAATTTATTCCCATTAAATGTAAGTGCAGTTCAGTCTTTTGTTTCATTTGTGGGGAGCGATGGCACGAACCGACCCGTTGTAATGTCCTCAAGAGTTGGAACAAAAAATGTTTGGGAGAATCGGGAGAAAAGATAGACTGCGAGACCGCAAATTGGATCCTCTCTTATACTAAAGTAACCAAAACATCAATTTATATCTTTAATGAGTATATCAAACAAATCTCTCTCCAAATTATTAGGAGTGTCCGAAATGTAAGGCTCCAATCGAAAAGAACGGCGGGTGTAATCATATGACGTGCCGTAACCTTCAGTGCAAATTTGAATTCTGTTGGATATGTCTCTCCGATTGGGCGAAACACGGGTACCAACAAAGTTGTAATAAATTTGAAGAAAGCAAAGAGACTCAGACGGCGAGGGCTCGGCTCCAAAGATATATCCATTACTGGACTCGTTTTCATAATCATCAGCAAAGCCTTAACTCAGAAAAGAAACAGTTTTCTGAAGTAAAGGTCAAAATGGATGAGTTGCAGCTCAGGAACATGACTTGGGTTGAGGTCCAGTTTCTTAAAAATGCTTTCACTACGCTTTGCAAATGCCGTCAGACCCTTATGTATACCTATCCTTTCGCTTATTACCTTCAAAAGAACAATCAGACCCTAATCTTTGAGGACAATCAGTCCAATCTTGAGGTTACCGTAGAAAAACTCTCAGAATTTATGGAAAAGGATTTGACGGAAGTCTCTAATGTCAAGCTATTGAAGACAGAAATTCTGGACATTTCTCGTTTCTGTGAGAGTAGGCGTAAAGTTCTGGTCAATCACGTCATTGAAGGCTATGACAACGATTTGTGGGAATTCGAACACTTGGACTAAATATTTACCACTATTTCTGATATTTTGTTTATTTTTTTGTTCAAAACGATTACATTTTCTATTATATATATATTTATATATAAATTGAATTAAGTTTTTAGCGAATAAATAGGGCTTTAATTGTCATCTCTTTCTTTAAGACTTAATTCAATGAATTAAACCAAAAATGAATATTAAATGAAAAATAACTTTATTTGACTTAAAGTACTTAAAGCTATTAATCCACTGGTGGCCAAACATTTCGACCCCAGAGAGGGGTACTCAGGTAGGGTAAAATGGCGGATTTTCCCAAAAATTCTAGGGTAGTATGTTTTAGTGTGTAAATCGCACGGCGTTAAGGGAGGTGTCCTTTTCCGACGAATCCAGGGGGGGATATTTTCAAAACACCCCCTTTGGCAAACAGTGTATTAGTATTAATCAATTGTTTGCCGAATCGAACAAAAGTTTTATTCGCAAAACAAACGTTTCGTATATTTTCTCGAAAACCGCAAAATAAAGATCCAATCACTTGACTACACAAATATGAGATCACAGACTATTCCTATTTTATGCTAAACTAACAAATTATGGCTTCACTTTTAGACCTTTTCTATTTGAGTTTACCGTTAGTTTAAACACTCAATAGTTATTAAAACAACCCTTTCCATAGACACATTTAATGGGGTCCTTAAATAACGTAAAGTTTAAATGTAGAGGAAGGGATGGGCTGACACTTCTAAGGACATCGTATCTCAAAGTTATCTCAACTCTTTTATAACCGATAAAGAAATGTAATATTTAGTGTAAGAATGCATTAAACAGACATAAGTAGGAATATATCCATTTGAATGCAATTTAAACATTTTTAGCCACAATTTTATGCAAATAATTTTTGTCTCATATTTCATGCTTTGGGTCATTTCATAGTCTTAAGAAAATACATTTTAGATATTCGCGAATTAAATTCAACTCAAATATATTCTTAATTTAATTGCTATTCAATCTCTAGAGAATTACAGCTATAAATTGCAATTTGCAAGATCAATTATAGTGACGTAATAGTACAAAGATTGCAATATATGGAGTAATGAGATTAAGGTTACCATCAGTACAGCTACATCTCCCAAATGTTTTTATCATATGACATTGCTTAAATAAATATCGAATTTCAGTTCAATGGCAACATCTTTGAACATAAAGTTGTGGTTATTTAAGTTAAAATTTGTGATAGTTTAATAATTAAACTGGTAAGAATAATTTATTGATGGTATGGGCTTTGTTTGTGAAATGTGGTCACTATGTTTGTAGTGTTTGCCAATGGGGTCGTAGTATTGTTTACATCGCATCATCTGATGTGCTTTTCCTATACTTTTCTGCTCTTTGACAACAACAACAACAATAGGCTTTCAACGTTAGTTCACTTCTATATAGCCTTGAATTGAGTCAATGTATGAATCGCACAAACATTTAATTTTATTTCAACTAAAATTTCAGTATTTTTAGACTCGTTTTTATATTAAA
Organism: Eupelops torulosus; assembly: GCA_034699185.1. Lineage (NCBI taxonomy): Eukaryota > Metazoa > Arthropoda > Arachnida > Sarcoptiformes > Phenopelopidae > Eupelops > Eupelops torulosus. Next base: position 4,751 of record JAQGCE010000626.1, read on the forward strand.
ATTTTATTTATTAATTATTTTCATTATATTTAATAAAAGTATCGATTAATTTAAAGGTGTTTTATATCTGTTTTTGGTGTCACCTTTGAAACAAAGGAGTGAACTCTTATTTAAATGTTGTATTGAATCGACAAATGAGTAAATTATTAATTAATTAGTTTTGTTTGTCATTCGATGCAAACTAACAGCGAATCAAAATTAAAGCCAAACACTAATAAAGTTATTGAGAAAAAGGGTCACAAATTGTTAGACAAACGGAATCGCAATCAAAACAATTGTTCAAAATTACGTATTAGACCCACAAAACACTTGTGTGCGGAACGGCTCGCCTGCAAGGGTTCGACCACTTTTACAATCATGAACTGCAGTTCTCTTCTCTTGTTATCTATTTTCTGAATATGTATTTTCTTGTCTTTGATTTTATGTTTTTTAATCTTTTCCCTCATTTGATACGAAATCGTTTGTAAAACTTGTCATCAAATTGAAGGGATGTCTAATTGATGTCTAATTTTGTCATCCATTGTCTCTTTTAGGGTCCAAACCTGAGGCGCACTTCTTATGCCGTGACTGTAATTCATATCAGTGCCAACTCTGTGAGGAACTGCTCCACGAAAGTCCTGAACTCGAGTCTCACGACAGACAAAGATTGCCATTAATTAAAGAAGAGCTCATTTGTCAGAACAGTTGCCAAACAAAGAACTTATCAGACATTTATTGTATTGATTGCAACAAAAGCTATTGTTTTGTTTGCAATCAATCAATACATTCGTCTCCAAACAAACGGAAACATCAGAAGAAACCCTTCGAACAAAACGAATCCCAACTCGAAGACGAAGCCAACGAAGAGTTCTATTCGTGTCAATTCGTGGTCAACGGAACCACTGAATTGGAGGCGACGGAGGCCTTAATTAATGTCGATTTGGATTCGAGCAGTGAAGACAACAAAGAACTGCTCAAATCTGAATACAATGAAACCAATTTCAAGAATCAGATAAATGAGAGGAAAAGAGGTCCCAACCGTTTGCCAGATATCGCTCAGCTTTCTATTGACTCTCCGCTCAATGGGCCGACTGTAAGTTCGATGACTGGAACTGGTATTGTAGTAATGCATTCGACTTCACCCGAGTCTGAAGATCGACAAAGTTTTCTACTCATCGATGAAAATGAGTTATTGAGAGTCAATTCAAGTGAAGAGTTTGCGGCCAAAATTGGCTGTTCCCCCACTGCACTCATTAAAGTGGTCTCCATTTTTGGTAATACCGGTGAAGGAAAGTCTCATACATTGAATTACACTTTTTTCAATGGATGGGAAATGTTCAAGACTTCAGCCAATCAGACGACGGGCACAATTGGCATTTGGTGTGCTTACGATCCCATTTGTAAAGTTATTACCATCGATACGGAAGGACTGCTCGGAATATCAGAGAACAACAATCGCAGGACTCGTCTTCTGCTCAAAGTGTTGGCCATCTCTGACATAATTATCTACAGAACTCGTGCTGAACGTCTTCACGAGGATCTGTTTACATTCCTGGGCGACGCCTCCCGAGCATATGTGCAACACTTTTCCAAAGAACTGAAAGCGGCCACTCAGAGATGCAAACTGTCCTGTCCTCTGTCAGACTTGGTATGACTTCATTTCTGATTTTTTACTAATTTTATAATGATTTTGGTTTAATAACATGTGTGTCCACTATAGGGACCAACTGTTATCATATTTCATGAAACACTTCACACCGAAATCTTGAGTAACGGTTAGTCAATAATAATTTAATTTAAAAGTATTTATTTGATTATATTTTGCAGACAATGATCTCACTCCTGAAGATTATATTCGTAAGCGGTTCCAAAGATCAGAGCTTTCAACTGAAGCATTCAGTGCTTTCGAATACGTCGGGACCCAAACCATTACCCCTCCGACAGACTTTCATCGATTGAAAGATACTGTAAAAAAGCATTTGAAGAATTCAACGGTTCGCTCGAGTCGTACTTCCAGTGTTGTCTTCACTGCCTTAAAGGTATACAATCTGTGAGTCAATTATCTAATGAATCATTAATTGTTTTTTTGACAGCTTTTAAACGAAAAGTTTTCGGGAGATATTAATAAAACTTTTGTCAAAACTTTTCCGGACGAGTACTTCACCTGTTCGTCGCACTGTCTGTCCTGCAAGTAATGTCTAATTTAATTTGATTTTTAATTTTATAAAATTAATACAAAATTGTATTTTGTGGGATACCACAGCTCTCGATGCACTAATTCGATGAACCATTGGCTGGAAGGACAGCCTCACTCTTCTTCAAGCAAATGCAAATATCAGCATCAGTTCAATAACCAGATCTTCATATGTCGTGCCTGTAATGATAGAGGAGAGAGCAGTATTGTCATTCCTAAGGCTGGCGCCACTGGTGATTCCACTTGGGTTGGGATCGCAAGATATGCTTGGAGTGGATACATCTTGGAGTGCAAGTTCTGTGGAGTGATATATCGCAGCAGACAGTACTGGTATGGCAACAGAGAGCCCACTGAAGAGAGTGTGGTTCGCACTGAAATACAACACGTCTGGCCTAATGTTAGTATACCTTCTGATCGATAATAAATACATAAATTAAGAACCTTTCAAAACAAAAAACTCCTTTATATTAGAGATTGAATCCAAAGAACTTTTCAACTATTTTAATATAATTTTTCATTTTATGCATTGAATCACTTTTTTAGCCACATTTGATATTTTTCAGACACTTATCGCAGAGTTTGTTAGAAATCCTTTAATATGTTATCAAATGATAAAATTAATTATCACCAAAACGTCTCAATTTTATGAATGAGTTTCAAAATTAATCCTTTTATTCAGTTTTATAGTTTGAAAAATTATTTTAAAATTATTGAAATAAATGTAAAAAAAAAAGATAATAATAGTTCCAAATAAATAGAAAGTATTTCAACAACAAAAAAGTTTTAATCTATAAACGAGTGAATCATACTATGAGTCACTCCAAAAAAATATTTCCTTAAATTATGGAAAATTACTCGAAGATTGATTCTATTTAATGGTTGAGTCATTTTTATGCCATTATCTTAATACCAAACATTTTTTAATTGTGTGACTGTTTGTCCGAAATCAGGAGCCGTTACCATCTCAGGGATCCCAGAATGTGGGACAAAAAGCTATCGACACTTTTGGTTATATAACAACGACTGCATCACAAATAACTGCCAAACCCTCGCGAATGGTCGCCGATTGGGTGGCCGATCAAATTGCACCCAATTATTGGGTACCCAATAATCGGATCCTGGTTTGTTCTATTTATTCTAAATAGTTTCGTTTGTATTTTAATTGGTTGTTAATAATAGCACTGTGGGGGCTGTCAGAAGGAGTTTGGATCACTGGATCAAAAACACCACTGGTATTCACTTTAATACTTTTAATTAAAATTGGATTAAATGAAATAATTGTATTATTGACAGTCGTTCCTGTGGAGGAGGCTTTTGCGAGGACTGTTCAACAAAAAGCCGTCCTGTGCCAGAGCGAGGATGGGGCGATCAACCCGTCAGAGTTTGTGACCAGTGCTTTGAAAGAGGTTTGTTTTAAGAAATGATAAATCGATAGTAATTGTGCTTAAAATCAGGTGAGAGGGCATCAGATGCTGCCAATCCTGAAGTGACCCCTCGTATTATTGGAGAAATGGTTCAGAGCACTATCGGGACAGTTGTCGCTGCTATTGACTATCCTTTAGGTCAGTATTTCTATTATTTTTTATCACTTTTTGTCTAAATTTAAGGACAAAAGTATTAAATATTTTTACGATATTTAGAATTATTTCATTTTTCTAAAGAATGGATTAAAGACTCAGCTCGACCTGACTATTGGGTGCCCGACAAAGACATCACCGATTGTTTTGTCTGTAAAGTCGAATTCAATGAGAAAATAGCAATACATCACTGCAGAGCTTGTGGTCAGGGAGTATGTGATTTGTGCTCTCAGACTCGAATGCCAATCCCTTCCCGTGGTTGGGATCAGGCTGTTAGGACCTGTGACACCTGCGAAAAGAAGTTGTCAGCCCATTGACACATTTCTTCGTATTTAATCAATTATTTTTAGAATTTAATTCCTCTTAATTAGAGGTCCTCTAAATTTGTCGATTCGATGAAATTTTATTTTTAAAAGTATTTCATCGAATGACTTGTATTCAGTCTTTTCGAGTAGTTTAGAGCCCTCTATATATCTATTATTTGATTGAATCATTTGCACATATAATGCATACATAAATATATATATATTATTCCATATATAATACATATTTGGCATAAATTAAAAAAAATGTAAAAAAAAACACTGATTTGTATATTGAAATGTGTCCGACAATTATCTTATTTTATCGGACTTTTGATTTAATCGATTAACGATTAATAGAACTAAAAGACTATACAATAAATCATTTGTTGTGTAAAACAATTATTTAAATCAAATAAATGTAAAATTTTAACCCAAAGTCAAAGTCAACCGAATTTTTTAAAAACCAAAACTTTATTATTGGCCGGCATTTCATAGCTTGATATGAGAGCCAACCCATTGTTTTGGGCCAATATTTTCAGGTCTCTCATATCCCTGACCCCCCACTCGGGGTTTTGTTGGCGAAGATTCCAATCGAAATTGATATTACTCTCAGGAGTGAGGACACCATCAGAAGCATAGGGTCCGTAAGTCAATAGGAGACCATTTGATGCCAAAAGATAACTACAGGCTTTGAATAAGCCTTCGGTGCAATTCCAGGGGGATATATGTATAACATTTATACAAACCATTAAATCCAGTTTATTAGCGGAGGATATCGGCCACTGATTTATTGGTTCGGACACATCTATTCGAATGGAAGGCAAAACATTGATCACATTCGTGGCTTTGGTATAGTTATCAATCGATTGGAATAATCGGTTGTCCACATCTGAGGGCTGCCATTCAATATTTGGAAAATATTGGGCCAAATATGTGATATGTTGACCCGAACCACTTCCTGAGCCGTTAATCAAATAATTTTATGTTTCAATTGAGTAAAAGGTATTCAAACCTATTTCCAAAGCTTTCATTGGTTTTTGAAGCTTTCCTTCATTTGTCAAAATAGTCTTAAAGACATTAAGAATCGCGTCTTTGTTTCTGTCGGCCGCCGGATATCTTAACATTTTGTGGTAAATCTAACGAATGATTGTTTTTAAAATTAAACCAAATATTTAATTTGCTGTCAAATTAAGTCAGATCATCTGTCAAATCATACCAAGTTTCAAAACTGAGAGCTGAATGTTTTATAATCAAAATCAGTGATTTGATGAAAGAGTTAATTAAATCTGATTTATTCTCTGGATATTTAGTGAAATAAGTTTTTAAATGTGTTAATAAATATAGTCTTTAAATTGAAATTAAATATTAAACACGTGTTTAACTCAATGTTTATAAACAAATTGCATTCAAAACAAAAGAAACATTTATTACGTTTGAAAAGCGTTTGAAAAGCGTTTTTCAAAGCATTTGATTTCATTTTAATACAAAATATTAATTTCAGACAATTTAAAGAGAAATGGAAACCAAAGTAAATGAGTCTTTGGTTGTCGTGAATCGGAGCGAATCAATTGACGCCAAATCACAGTCTGATGAAAATGAAAGCGATTTACTTGAATTGACGGCTTTGGGTTCGGGACAAGAAGTTGGCCGCAGCTGTATTTACCTTTCATTTAAAGGCAAAAAAATTCTGCTGGATTGTGGAATACACCCTGGTCTCAATGGAATGGATGCTTTGCCTTTTGTTGATCTGATAGATCCAGAACAAATCGATTTGTTGCTCATATCTCACTTCCATTTAGACCATTGCGGAGCTCTTCCCTGGTTTTTACAGAAGACAACATTTAAAGGCCGGTGTTTTATGACTCACGCGACTAAAGCCATATATCGGTGGATTTTGGCCGATTATATCAAAGTTTCCAACATTTCGGCCGATTTAATGCTTTACAACGAATCAGATTTGGAACAATCGATGGACAAAATCGAGACCATAAACTTCCACGAAGAGAAAGAGGTGGGAGGAATACGCTTTTGGTGCTATAATGCGGGCCATGTGTTGGGCGCCGCTATGTTTATGATAGAGATCGCCGGCGTAAAGGTCTTATATACCGGCGATTTTTCACGACAAGAGGACAGACATCTAATGAGCGCTGAAATACCTGCCATTAGACCAGACGTTTTGATAATTGAATCGACTTATGGCACACATATTCATGAACCTCGGGAGGATCGGGAGGCTCGCTTTACCGGCATTGTTTATGACACCGTCAGTCGCGGCGGTCGCTGTTTAATACCTGTGTTTGCTTTGGGTCGGGCACAGGAACTGCTCCTTATTTTAGATGAATATTGGTCACTACATCCTGAACTTCATGACATTCCGATATACTACGCTTCCTCTTTGGCCAAGAAGTGTATGTCTGTATACCAGACATATATTAGTGCTATGAATAATCGGATCAAAAGACAGATCGCAATTAATAATCCGTTTGTTTTCAAACATATATCGAATTTAAAATCAATCGATCACTTCGAGGACGTCGGTCC
>JAQGCE010000627.1:0-11343 GCA_034699185.1 Eupelops torulosus
ATATATATATATAGAGAGAGAGAGAGAGAGAGAGAGAGAGAGAGAGAGAGAGAGAGAGAGAGAGAGAGAGAGAGAGAAATAAGAATACCTGGTGGCGATTTCTGTCCTGTAGGACTGGGACTCTTTTTAAGTGTATTTCCAGAACCTGGGCTTTTAACAGCAGAAGACTTCCTGATAGCTAATGACTTATCGATGGGAATACTCCTTTTGATTAAAAGAGTTTTATGACTAAAATGATCGCTATTACGGCGTCGATAGAGGAAGCATGTGGTGGCCGCAATCACAAGGATAAAAAATGCACTTCCAATACATATGGCGACTACAGTTGTGGCGGCGGAGGCTATTATAAGAAATAATTGATTTTTATTTCACTTTAAATAATTTTGTTATTAAAAGTGTATTTCTAGTGTTTTATTGATTTTTCAATTATTATTATTTTATGTAAAAATATTTTTATTGAACAAATGGTTTATTTGATTCAACGCTTTTAGAACTCTAACACTACTTCTAATGAGTCATTAATGAAATTTAGAAAACTCTTTGACCGCACTTTTATCACATATTTTCATATTTTATGTCATTTTTTGTTTGTTTATTTTAATTCATTTATTTTTGATCTATTATTAAACTGATTATTATTATTATTAAAATCTTTTCATTAAATAACAACTGTTATAATATTAATTAATGAGAGGATTATTTGTGACAATATTGTACTTACTTTCAACCAAATTATTAAAACAAAATTAACTTACAGTTTTCAATTGATTTGCCATGATTACCCTCTGATCCATAATAAGGAGCCATAAGAGGCCGATATAATATCAATTATCAAAAATCATAAAACGATTCACAGACTGAAAAAAGGTTTTCTCCTTAAAGAGTACTTCACAACATGGCCTCCAACTCAATATCGATCAGAATTTGGAGAAATCGTTGATTCAAAGATTCTGCACTTTTATTACATTCTTATTGTCAGTGATGTCCAAAACTAAAAACTTGATAACAATCGCAACAAACTAAATAAGTTTCGGTGTTTTCTTTCTTTTATTTTACTGAAAATTTATTATTTAAAAAGAAATAATTTATAGAAATAATGAGAAAATATCATAATTAGAACAATTCATGTATATTAAAGAGAGAGTAATGTAACTAAATTTGGTCCCTAAAGAGTAAATGTTTTAAATTATAATTTTGCAAAAACAGAAATATAATAATAAAATAATATTTTTTCCTTTCCCCATCTATGATATTCTGGGGTATTTTTAAACTTGTTAAATTAAAAGTTTTAATTATGAGTACAGCAAAAATACTTTATAAATATTAATCAAATAAAAAATATGAATAGATTTGGTCTGAATTAATGTTTTAAAATTTAATTTTTATAAACGAATCGGAAATTCTTTTATATTTCAATTTCATATCGAAATAAGAATTATCTCTATAATAAAGAATGAGCTTGCCAACATTTTATCGGTATATGGCTAAATTTAAGGCCTGAAATGGTACGCTTGGTTAAATTAATGGATTATGAAACTTGAGTTATCGAATTTAAAGATAATGGTCTTAAAAATGGTCATTTTTAATTAAAAAGGTTAATGGTATTTTTTGGTTTGTATGCTTGAACTAGCTCATGCCCATCCCTTGTTTTATATGAATATAAATACGTAAATAGATTACTACACTTTAAATGAGTCGACTCCAAAATAAATCGATAAAAACAATTGGAGTTAAGGCTATTAATATTAAAAGTAAAAGAATGTAGTTTTTGATGAAAACAATTTATATATAACTCTACTTTAGTTTCACAAAAACAACTCATTTAGAATTGTTTTATGAGAAGTGCTTCCGTTTGAGACAACCTTTTCTTTAATCTTTAATATGACTTAAGTAGTGGATAAAAGAGATTTAAAACCATTTGATTAAAAGATTGTATTATTTGTTTAGTTTTAAATAAAGAGAATAAAAGAATAAATTTTCAGAAATTTATTGTATTTGAAGAATAAATTATAAAAAGGAATTACATTATATTCGATAGCTTTGAATAAGAGATTGGAGTTCTCTTTCTTTTGAGAGATAATCCTTTATAAAGGAATGGCTACTATTAGAGTCCTTCAGTTGATTGATGTATCGATTGGTCACTTCGGGCGGTTTACCCACGAATTGAGTCAAAACGATTGAATTAATGAGAGTTTCGGCGTTATTGCTGTCCTTATCAATGGCTTCCTGTATGAGGGCTTCTGCCTCAGTAAACTTGGTCTGACCAATTAGAGTCACTGCCTGTCCATTCAATAAGAGAGGTGTTGAGCCATACTTATCTGCCAGTTCTTGATATATGTAGAAGGCGTCCTGCAATTTGTCGGCACCGATGGCTACGTTAATGGCTGCCTGACATAACTGACTGAGAGTTGAGTCTTCATCCTTCTCTTGGATTCTCTTCAGCTCTTTTCGGGCCAAATCTAATCGATCCAACTTTAGATATATTTGTAATACCATTGAAGAGCTTCCAAAACAAAGATTCAATTATTTAAAGAAAATTGAATAAAAGGATAGATATGAATACCACTCGAGATTATCGCTGGAATGTAATACACGTAAAGCGGTCTCCAAATTGTCCTCATTGTAATAAACTGTGGCAAACATTAGAACTTTGATCCAATCGCTTGGATCTAATGTTTGAATTCTTGTGTCCAAATCTTTGACAATATTTGACCTAAAATACAAATATAAGTCAAAATACATATCTTTTCTATTAATTTAAAGTTTAAATTTTAACAATAAATTAAAGTATTTATATTAGAATCAAATTGAAATCACAAAAATTGCTAAATTTGACCCGAGTCTAGTCACTCCATAATTACAAGAATTTGTGATCAATGATAGGAGAGAATAATTAATTACTTTTGGTTGTCGTCAGCAATGAAATAATCGGCCAAATACTTGACGTCTTGTAATTGAGAAGCCATTGAATTGTTGATCTCATCCGAAACAACTCTAAACTTATTCTGAGCCAAATACGATCTGTACATAAATAAGTCTTTCTCCAGTTTTTGTTCATTTGAGACAACCTTTAGATTAGATGATTGATTAAAATTAATTTAAATATAATTAAGAAATCATTTCAAACAAAATGATTTACTTTGACTTTTAGCGCTTCATTAATGCATTGCTGAAAATTTCCCAAATAAAAGGCATTTTTCATCTCAAATAACAAGTCTGGCACTGAACTCATTTTTAGCTTAAATTTGTTAAAGAAAAAAATAGTTTAATTAAATAATAAATCAATTAAAATATTGAAAACAAATCAATAATAAAACTGAATTAAAGTGACAACAAATCACATTTATTGGTAGTCATGACAACAGAATACACTCTCAATGAGTCATTCATTGCATTTAATTGGTGTAAAAGTTTAAAGTTGCAATTTGTGGTCATTTTTGTCATTCAAAAATAAAAACAACTAAGAGTTGAAAAGTCTTTTATAAAGATTATTCATATTTCATATTCGTTTAATTTAAATCCATGTCTTTTTTCCTTTCGTTTAATTTTATTAAATTAATGGTAAAAATGTTGCGAAAGAATAAATAATAAGATTCTATGAATGATTGGAGACTATTATCTGAATTTCTATCTAATTTGATGCTATGAAATGTGATGGGACAATTGCATATTCAATATATTCAATGGATATTTTGATTTTAATATTATTCACCCTTCTCAATTACATTGAGTGAGATGAGGCACAAACAGCACAAACTTTATATCCAATCAAATGCTTGGAATCAAAGTCTCCTGATTTAAGTCACGCCTTCGATGACATCGTATGATATGTTTTACGCAATTTTTATTTAACAATAAATAGACTTAAAGTCGTGTTTCAAGTCATGTCTCAAATGTTTGTCTTATTTTAATTCAATTTAAGTTTTAAATAATTTATACAAATCTCCTAAAAATATACGAATGGACTTCAATATGGAGTCATTGCAGACCTCTTTGGAGGCGTCGCACGTATTGTCTCCACTTTTGTCCGAAACGTCTTCAATCGGTTCTAATCTAATGATTGAATGCGTGACAACTGACGAAGACTTTGAAGATATGTTATCTTCAATCGGATGTAATGATCTTTGGTCCGACACTTTGGATATATTGAACTCTAATCAAAACGATTCCAAACTTATGAATGAAAACCAGTTGTTTGACAACTCTTTTGATATTTTGAATGACTTTTCTCTGAATGAAGTGAATACAACCCCCACATCGACCCCCTCTTCACCCATTTCGATACCATTGAATGTCCAAAGTGTTGAACAGATTCCTCTTTCAGAGCCAATGGTCACAAATGAGATAAAACCAAAAGCATTTGATTGCAATTCTTACCAAAAGGTTCAATTGGTTCGTCCAACTATTCAGAAGTCGAGTCCTCCGCCTCCTCTTCAAACCGATGCCGCGAATCCGAATCCCACTTCGACGGCAATTCCGGTTAATTTGACTGATTTATTGTCGATAATTAAAGAACAACAGCAACAGAAACAACAGCTTTTGGTTCAACAGAAGGTCCAACAAATACTTATCCAACAGTTGAAGAATAACACTCAACAACTGCAACACCACAACAAACCCATTCTCACAAATAACACAACCTTCAAAACGAACACAACTGTTGTCCCGCCAGTGACTGTAGCCATGAATCCCACCACAACTTTGTTGACAACCGGACCACTTATTCTTCAGCCGCAACAGAAAGAAGTAATCGAAAAAATTCCAATTCAAAGATTGACTACAAATAGTTCGATCGTTAATAACATTTCGGCGACAATTAAAAGAGAAACACATTCTCCGGTCAGTATTACCTCTGATTATAAGCCTAGCGGTAAATCATTTCCAGCCGTTCCGGAGAAGCGATCGGCACATAATGCTATCGAACGGCGCTATCGTTCATCAATTAACGATAAGATTACAGAACTAAAGAATATGATCGTCGGTTCTGAGGCCAAACTTAATAAGTCTGCAGTTCTTCGAAAAGTGATTGAATACATAAACTATTTGCAGAACACAAACGCAAAACTAAAACAGGAAAACATTCAGTTGAAGCTCAAGAATGAGTCTAACAGTCATTCAAAGCCCAGCTCTCCAGAGATGACACCTCCGAGTTCTGATTGCTTCTCATCGGCCTCGTCTCCAGACCAGAGTGGACTTCACTCTTCTTCCTCTTCAGAACCGGGTTCGCCTCTTTTCTATGCCAGCGATGGCTCCCGAATGATGTTATGTGTAGTGGTTTTGGCGGTTTTGGCTTTCAATCCATTGGCTTTACTTATGAGTAAAACAGATTCTGTCTTTAATTATGAGTCTGGAAATGAAGGACACGGAAGAGCTATTCTCAACTTCTTTGGCAGTGAAGACCATAATTCCTGGAAATATGTTTTAAATAATAGTTTAATCTCTGCTTTGGTTTGGGCTCTGAATGGGTTCATCTGTTATATGGTTTTGAAGAAAGCACTTAAAACTAATTTCAAAAATGGAAACAATTTGAAAATCCATCAAAAATGCGGAACTCATATAATTCAGGCCAACGCTGACCTTAAAAGCGGTAAATTAAAGTCCGCTAAAAATAATTACGAATTGGCTCTTTTGGAAATCACTGGAAATGGTTTGCCTCAAACTTTATGGGCAAAGACTCTATGCTTTCTCTGGCAAATCATCAGATATTGGCTGAATATTGTTTATGTTGGGGTCTGGCTCTCCAGCTATGAGTGCCAGCAAACAGTGGACAAAACAATTTGTTTCATTCACTGTAAACTCAATTCTATTAATTTGGTTGAAAAAGAAGGAAAGCCATCACTAATTGGTTACATTCATTCTCTGTCAGCTCTTAACCAATCGTTTCTTTTGCCACCGAATAGTGGTTATAAATCGATATCTTATTTATTGGCTGCACTTCGGTTCAAAAGTCAGTCCAATTTAATGGCCCGCTATTTGATTCACAAATCAGTAAAGTATTCGAACGAATCGATTGATTCATTTGTATTGCGACCGATCGGAAAGCGATTCTTTAATAAGCCTCACCTCAAATGGAATGACATAATCGACAAGAACTCGATTTTCATAAAAACTAATTTCGTGGTAAACGACGCGCTATTATTGTTATCAATTAAATTCCGTCGATATTTGATTAAGAAGTCTATTCTGACTTTAATGAATCCGCGCAACGGTTCCAACAGAGATCACTATTACACAAATGGAGTCAAACAGAAGACTGAATCGATTGCTATAAATAATGTCATCGAAGAGTTGATCGCAAATTCAAAACAATATTGCGATGAAGTCTCTTATTTTTGGAGTCAAGTAATAAAACTTGCCTTTTGTTGGCTCACAAACGATCAAATGTCAGCCAAAGACATCCATTTGGAAGTACCGGAACAGCTTAAAAACAATTCACTCGTTATTTCACTTCTATTGATATCAAAACTGAAGAAATACGTTACAAACAAGAAGATAAAAGACACAAAACTGGTACGCAATTTGATAGATAGGGCCAGTTATGAGTTGTGGCGCTCTATAGAAACTGACCAAAACGCCAGAATTGGACGAATGCACGACGAATGTCATCAACAAGTGTTCGAAGCCTTCGAATTGCTTTGTTGTGATTGGATTTTGTCGACGAGAGTCAAATTATGGGAACTCAATGCAAACACTCAATCAGATCCTAACCATTGGCGCCATATTTCAGGCTTCCGACGGGATTTGTCAACCTTAAGATATTTGGTCGAATCTATTCCGAGCGCCAAATCAAAGCTATACTTTTATGAGGGGGCCTATCGATTGATATGTGGTTCCAATCCATTGGAGAGCCAACAGTTCTTTGAAAGAGCACTTAGGAAAAGACGTCTTAATGTGAGTTCAAAAATGATTTGCAACACAAGCGAAGAGAACAATATTCCATCGCTCAGTGATGAGAACGACTTCGCAAACGCTTTAATTTTGAGCGCAAAATATCTTCCGTCGCAATGCTTTTCGTGCGCCGCAGAACGAGAGGGTTATCTCAGAGAAGCCAACAATATTTGCGATCGTTTTCGTAAACCAAATGATGTTATTATGTAATCAATAATTGTTTTTTAGCTCTTTTTTATGTAAATATTATTCAACCGATTTGGACACCAATATTGCAAAAGGCATTCATTGCATATTTGTTGCACAGATAACGACACTCTAATAAGAAGGGCTTTCTTCAGCATTATTGGTGTTTTCTCTCATTTATTTCCCATTAATATTAGAATATATTTGCGTTTAAATTATTATAATTTGATTTAAAATATATTTTGAGTAAAATCTTTAACACATTTTTATTAGTTTGAAATAAAACTCATTTAAAACAATAATCCAAAGAAATTCTGTAATTGATTTTTGTTTGCATTTAATGTCAAAAGTGATAATTTAAAACTGAGTCTGTCTTAAGTCAGAGGAATTTAATAAGTATTTCCTAATTTCTTTGAATAAATAATTTAAAGCCTAATCTCTTGAACTGTATTTTAAGCTAATTTAGAGATAACTTCATTTGTGAATTGAGAACAAGTGGCGGTTCCGCCCAAATCTGCAGTCAGTGCTGTCTTTTCTTTGATCACTTCAAAACAGGACCTCTCTATACGATCGGCGAAATCATTCAAATTCATATACCTTAACATCATTATTCCACTCAATAAAAGGGCTGTTGGGTTAGCCTTGTCCTGACCAGCGATATCGGGAGCAGTTCCATGAACCTAATCAAACATTCGGTGTTTTCAATTCAATTTTGATTCGTTAAAAGTATGCAAAAATACCGATTCAAAAACAGCGCCCTCTTTGCCTATATTTCCACTGGGAGTAACCCCTAAGCCTCCGATAAGTCCGGCGCATAAATCACTTAAAATGTCTCCGTAAAGATTAGGCATAACCAACACATCGAACTGAGACGGGTCCTGAACCATATTGAGGCAGACTGTATCTAGGTACATCTCTTTGTATTTGATTTCTGGATGTTTTTCAGCCACTTCTCGACAGCACTGAAGGAACAGTCCATCAGACATACGCCTAAGAACTAAAAATGAGAACCAATTAAAAAATATTGTGGTCTCACATAATGTTCGCCTTATGAACAGAAGTAACGGTTTTGCGTCCGTTTGACTTCGCGTATTCGAACGCGTATTCCGCGACTCTTCTGCTCGCGCTTTCGGTAATCAATTTTATGCTCTGAACGACTCCCGGAATAATCTTTGAACCAATTTTTGATTTTGATTTGCATTCAATTTATATATAATAACTCACCTCATGTTCGATACCACTATATTCTCCTTCTGTGTTCTCCCGAATGGTGACCACATCTACGTTATCATAAAGTGTTTCATAGCCTTCGATTGAACGACAGGGCCGGACATTGGCGTAGAGGGAAAACACTCTAACATTCAAATTATCCAAAATTAATTAAAAACAATTAAAAATAACCTTTACTTTCGAATTTCAAGATTGAGAGATCGATGTCCTTTTCCAATAGGAGTGGCCAACGGACCCTTTAATCCTATTTTATTTTTCAAAACTGATTCAATTGCTTTCTGAGGAATACCGAATCTGCCGTCGGGTCCTTTAACTGGAGTTACGTCCACTTTCTCCCAACTAATGGGAACCTAAAGGCGTTTCCAATAATTGGAATTCAAAGGCAATCAACAAATTTATTTAAATACAAGACCTTCGCCGCAGAAAATATCTTTTGAACTGCAGTCGAAATCTCTGGTCCAATACCATCGCCAGGTATTAGAGTAACCACTCTTTCAGTAGATTCAAACCGAACCGAATTATGGCATCGAATGATATTTTGCAGAAGAGGTCTCTAAAGACACCGAAAAGAATTTAAATAAATATTCGGTTTTAATAACTAATAAACAATTAAATGGTAAACAAACCACCGATCGATGCATTCTATCCAAAGATGTATGAAATGATTGGCCTCTGATTCAAATTAAATGGTGTTAAATAAGGACCAAATTTAAAAAGTTTCTGAATTTAAGTATTGGCGAACATTAATCGCATCAATGATTCCATAAATTGTTGGAACAGATGGCTCTCAAACCACTTCTCAACAACAATTCAATGTTATTAATGGGACACAAAAATAAATGACGTTATTTGTGATTATATCAAGAATTTGTAAACAGAAATGAGTTGAATATTCTGTAATTAAGAGCTTTTATCACATGAAAAACGTTTGCGACGAGTAATCTATTGGATGGATGGATACCTGACATCCACTTCTTTGCGCTGATAATGGACTCAACCGTTTGTAGTGAACATTGAATGCATACAAACAGTCATTTGACGATCAAATGCCCACAAAAATGGCTCCAAATCTATGTATTGAACGCCTTTCACAACGGGTTTGACTCCATTTCATTTAATTAACAATTAAACAAACAATTTATTCAATTTATTAATTAATTTAGAATTTCTCGTATTTAAGACGATTAAAATGTAAGTTTTGGTCAATCAGATGAAGACCTGGTCTCAAATGAAGACTATGCTCTCAATGGCCTGTTGTTTGTCAAGAGGTAAATATATTTTAGACCTATATTTGACTCCATTTTTACTACGTTTTAGTCTTTATTTCTTCATTTTTTGAACAAATATTAACTATTTTTTGCTGTATTTCCCGAAAAAATTATCTTAAATATTGTTTTATTAAAATTGAAGAAAATAATGAAATTTTCAAAAATGAGATAATTTTGACCATATTTAGTGGTCGGGCGGGTATAGGAGGACAAGAAGCCTCCCTTTCCTTGCTATTGTCGCCATTTTGCGCCTCAAGAGCTCTGCATTATTTGAGAACTATTTTAATTAATTTTGTAATCAAAGACTTTGACATTAATTTCTTTGCCATAAAATTGATTTGAATTGAATCCAAAATAGGTTTTATTAATATTCAAACAATTTATTGATTTTATGTAATTTAAGTCAAAGTTAATGTTCTCTCAATTTATTAATTTAAATAAATGTCTTAACAATAGTTATATACTATTTATGATTACTATTTAACCTCTAAAGTAAAATATGTTTGAACACATTTTTTGGTCAATTTAATTCATTTTATGTCGCGATCAGAACCAAATTAATGACAGGAGTGAGCAGTGGTGGGGAAGGGGGTATTCCAAGTGATTTAAAAACCTACTGGTCTTCACAATGTTATTGAAATGCTTATTACATAGGCCTCCCCTTATTAGAAGTTTTTTTTAAATAGAGTTAACTAAACCCATAATTACATGAATATAATAAATTGTTATAAGAACCTCTGCCCATCCCATCAAATAAAAACTCTGAAGTTGACAACCATTTTATAAAATGAAGTTTTTGTATAATATTGTGACAAAAATAAGAAATTATTAATTATTAGTATAGGCTTTGAATCCAATGATTCATTTAAAATATATTTTAATTCAATTTACACAACAAATCAAAATTAATGGAAATATTTGTAATTTTATTAGTATTTCACTGAATTCATTCATTTTCTAAATGCAAATAATTATTTGTGAAAACAAAGTGCTCGCAATTTCTAATTGAACTTATAAGATAACCTCACCTTGCTAATATCAGTAAAATATTTAATTAACTGAATTAAGTAACTGAATTCGATTTAAAACAAATGATTTTATTTCTCTCTAAGTTTTTTGTGATAAACACATTTAATTCAATGAAAAACATTTGATTTCACAATATTTTCAATTTAATTGTGCCCACACTTAATGGACAGTTTTACCGCATTAATGTTCCTGTATATTGTCTATCAGTTAGAACAAGTTGGTTTTGCCTTTTCAATAATTACAGTAATTTCAATATATTATTGACATTTTGAAAAATTACTAATTTTTGTGATAATTAAGTTCTTTATATCAAAATTAAAAATTACTTGTTTTCAAAAGTTTGTAAAATTATGGTTTTTCTCATATATAGTAGAAAAGAGGGACAAAACAATTAATTACTATAGATTTTAATTATATTATTTATAATTAAATGTTTTTCAGCAATGTCAGCAATGACATTTTTAAGATTTTCACAAAAACCCTGATAATTCAATGACAATATAATTCAAATTTTCACTTTAACAAAGATCAATTTTAGGGGTTGAGGTACGGGAGTGAGTCCACTATACAAACAAAATATAAATTGAAAATTTGAGCTTGCTTATTAGACAACACACCACTAATATTGTTATATAAAATTAATAAATAGTATCTCAAATGCATTCTAAGCTTTATTAAAATATTTTACTAATGAAAAGTATTTTTTTAATATCATATTCATGTCTTTGGGGGTGTGCTTAAT
>JAQGCE010000628.1:0-11343 GCA_034699185.1 Eupelops torulosus
AAAAAACGGTTTTCAGTCTTTTTTTTCTTTCTTTTGGCGTTAAGTTTCGCTAAATTAAACTGAAAAGCATTTTAGAAATGAAGCGAAAAAATTAATTTCTATTATTTATTTTCGAAAGAATAGTATTTTCATAGATTTTTTCAATAGATTTCTTGACTGAAAAAATTTGATATTCAGTTACTTTGTGTTCATTTCTTATAAAAAGCTGAGACTTTGATTGTTTATTAATTGATTTTGAAATCTTTTGAAAACAATTTATTCATTTCTAAACTCTTTTGAAGTGAAAGACTTCACTGAAATGAAAGGCTTTCCAACGATTTGAATAAAAATTCATTTTAAGATTTCATTCAAATATACAAATCAAATAAATAGCAAATATTTGGATATATTCATTGAATTTCAAATATTATCTTTCAACAAAATTACTTTTTAGCCAATCATTTGTAAGCACAGCCTTCGATCCTAAAAACTAATGAAATATTTTATGGTTTTTGAAATATTTTCGTGAATTTCATGAAAATACTACAAAATTTCTTACATTAAATCTAATGTCAAGCCTTCCACACCATTTGAAGGGCTGAACGTTTGAACACCATATTGAAACGTGTTCAACCAAGCTCAAATGAGCTAGAAAACAAGAGACCTTTAAAACTAACCCCTCTGGACATCATTGAATATACAATTTGTGTGCAAACATTAAATCGATTAAAATAGCGACGAAAATGAGAGTCATTTTCAATATTTGAATGAAAATACACTCAAACACGAAATCATTTAAAAGTGTTATAAAATTTGATTATTAAAAGCACTTTCGACTAAAACTTAAGTAAAACTTCTATTGATTTCAGATTTACTATACTTTTCACTAAAAGTATAAATAAATTGAAAATCAATGAAATATTATTCCTTTCGTTTTGAACATTAATTTTACAAAAAGGCGTTGTTTTGAATTTGAAATAACTCTAAAAAACATATTTGAAGTCAAAATTTTGGGCTCAATTCAAGCATAAGATTAAACTTGGATTAGATATAATCACAAAATAATCTAGAACAATTAAATTTTAGCCGATAAAAACACTCAATATATCAGAGAAAACGCTTTATTTTATTGTTTTTTATGAAAAAACAAAAACAAGTAATCGATTTAATTAACTTAATTACTGGGAAAAAGGACTCAGAGTTTTTCCACTAATTTAATAAGGAGGTTTTCCTAATTTCTATCAGGAATCTCACATAACTCCTCCAAACATTAATAGTGAGCACATTTTTGGAGCCAATCTAACAACAAATGCATAGCTTGTTATTGGTGTTGGATTTCTTCCTGTCCTATGCTCTCAATCGTCAGATAAAACCTAGTCATTAGCCCTTATGTCAGGTTAAAGCCATTTATTACCAGACTGTCCCTGAAATTAAAAGAGAGCTCACTTTCATTCCGAGCGCTATCAGAGCGCTTGGAATTCGTTAGAACAGCATATTATATTCAAGATAAATTCCTTACATAAAATGGTAATACCATTCCTGGCTTAACATCCAATCAAAACTTTCTTATTTTGTTTTACTTATTAAGACATTAAAGGATCGATTAATTGCACTTTCAATCAATGTCATGCTTAATGACAGTGGTCTTGGTCATCCTATGTTTTTCTCTAGATTAACGAGTGGGTTATCTTGACCAATCGGTCATCTGCAAAGGAAAACAATGGATTGAGCTCAGCACATCCTTCTTAAGACCCGAACTTGAAAGCATTAATAACAAAAAGACCTCAAACATTAAATTATATGTCAGTCTCTTCTTTGGAAGAAAAACAAATATCAGTAATTATGAAAGGATTGTAGTTTTCATTTTTTTTTATGTCATTCCTATCATTTGGTTTAGTAACCAATGGATAGTCTTTGACTTTCACTTTAATTACTTTTCTAAATAAATAAATAAATATTTGTTTTCATGAACTTTATCTCAGGTCTCAAATTATAGAGTCTTTTATTGATTTTTTCCCTTATATTACGAAACTCAGCACTCATTTCAACAAAATTTATAATCAATTTTTATAATTTACTCAAACGATAATAAATTGTACAAAACTTTTACCCATTTTTATGCCATAATTTCATGACTTATACTAATAATAATCGTTAAACCGTTAATAGAATTGCATTTTCAGTCATTTTTTATTTTTTTCAAATAAAATTCAATTAAATACTATTAAAATTTAAATGTTTTTCAAAAAACTGTTATATTTTGCTTCCAAAACACAACTATTGGAAAACCTATTAAGGAATTAGTGGCTGAAACTAAAGTTAATAACCTGCCAGTGCACTATCTAGTTCTCTCTACCAATTATTTCAATAATGGCCTGTCTCATTTCACTAGACATTAAATGGAATACTAAGCACAGCCTAAAAAGTGTAATAAATTTATCGGTTCTTTCAGATAAAAGAAATAAAATAAAATTCTTTAATGAATTCGTTGACAATAATTGTGGAGAAAATGTTCGCCACATTTGACATAATATAAGAGCTTTTCATAAAAAGCAGTAATACTATAACTCTATTTAAATTAAATAAATCCATTTTAGGGGAAAACTATTTGTGAGGGTATTTATAGAGAAAAACCACTTAAATATGGGCACTACTCTAGCGCCGACTGAATGTCTACTAAGAATGCGAACAAATTCTTGTATTGATTTCTAATAAGTTATGTCCTTTTATGACACCAGTTATGACTTACTTAAGAATAGTATTAAGAAATAAATTGATATTTTCTGAGATGAGATTCACTCTATTCTTGTGATTAATGAAAATTCTTGGCTAACATTTCAACACAAAGTATTACATTAATTGAAATAATAATTAATTTGTAAAGAATTTCAGTAAATGTTTTGTCAAAATATTTTCTTAATATTATTTTTCATAATTAATGTCAACAAATATTAGTGAATAACAAACTCTTCATATGATATAAGAAAAATTTTGAACCAAAAAAGTCATTTTTGTAAACCTATACCAACTCAGGGATGACGAGGGCTTCCCTCAGGACTAGAATCCCCTGGAAATAGAGTCAAAAGAAATCAAAGATCAATTTTGCATTCAAGGTTATCTCCTTTCAAAAAGTACGAAGATAGCTTACTACACTCTATCCTGGGACTAAAAACCAATCCCCTTCAAACTCCCTAGAGTATTGAACATCCCTGATACAAAATTATTGATGTAAAGAATGTTTTCACAAGAATTTCATCAGTAATTCGTTTTATTATCAGAATTATAAGTCTTAGAAATAACTTATAATAAGAATTTTGTTTACCCTATGCGTCACTCTGTCTGTCCCTCAAGTTTATGTCGGCTCAGCATATTATTAAGAATTTTATATCAATTTTTTGTATAATTCAATTATAACCCAATATTTTTTTCATACATTTATGCCGTCATTCAAATGAAAAAACAATATTTCCTTCAAAAGAAAATCATATTTAAGATAAGCTTATTATTGTGTTTTTTTAATGAAAAATACAATTTTGACATATAATTTAGTGCTTGGACAAAATATTGGGTCATTTTCTTGGTAATAATTTTAGATTTCTGACAAATTTTATTAAAGCATTTAATATTAATTTTCTTTTATTTTTCGACAATAAAGTCACAAAACTTATGGCTTGAAAAAAAAATATTCAAATATATTCATAAGAACTGTCTTTGAAGTTAAGATCAAATAATAAATTGAAGTCTGAGATCACAATCCAATTGAGTCAAAAGAAGAGGAATTTCTTTTGATTTTCATCTATTAATTGCCATAAATTCTTATCCTTTCATAGATTCAGATAAAAATGTAAATCACATTCAATTCAATTGATTTCTAAATCTAATGCCTTTAGAAATGACTTCAATAATCTCATTATAGCTGCAATTCAAATAAATTCACCTTGAACACATGAATCTAATTATTTAATCATGCAAATCAGTTATCAATCTCTAATTGAACTCTTGATTTGTTTGTGTTAAAGAAGGCGTAAATTTGCTTTCAATCAATTAGTTTTATGCCTAGAGCTATAAAACACAAATTTTAGCTTGGCAATCATGCCTAATAAAGTAGATTTATCAAGGATAAATTTTAAAGTCTGTATTTTATTTTATATAGAAAAGAATTCAAGAAGAACTTGTACAATTTATGAAATTGAAACAAAATTTAAAATTTAATAAAACTTTATTGAATAAATATCATATGAAATTTAACAAGTTTAAAAAAATGTGGATTCCAGATTTAATAATTCATTTTTTACATTTTCAAGATCAAGATTAATTCATTTATGTATATCGATAACTATTCACCTTGGTTATACAAAAGCCAAATATAAAGCATGAAATCGAAGTCATTTTAAAAAAGAAAATATTGGACAGAATTTTGAAGAAAAACAATAAAAGTCTCGAAAGACTTAAAGCATATAAAACTTCAAAACCAATAAAAAACATTTAACGTCTGAAACATAAAACGGATTCGAAACAAATCTCTAAAATGTCATAAAATAGTGAACCCAATCAATACTCTTCAATAATGAGCCGAATAACAGAGAAAGGGGATCTCATGTTTCTATCAAACCTTAAAAGAGGTGCTTATTATTCTGTTCAATAGGAAATAATGCAGTTTTAATAGAAACCCGGAAAGGATTGACTTAATTTCACAAGTTCATAGTTTTCATGAGGGGCTTCTCAGCTCTACACAAAAACAAACTGAACTGGGATAAATCAAGACAATCAACTAAAATTAAATGCCTATCGAATGGCCCATAACTTATTGATGAACATAATTATTGCCTCAACCATTCCCTTAGCCATTGCCTAGGCTTGCATTTGAAGTTTGGAAATCAGAAACCTTTCCATTTCTTGAGATGATGTATGAGATAAACAGTTATAGTCAGACAACTTTTATTCTTCTCATATAATATGGCTTTTTTTGTTTAGCGTTTTTTTTTCATTCGGTTCGCCATTCCTTTTATCAATGGTTTTGTTCTCATTTTTTCTCTAATATTAAATCCGAATTCAGGTCTAATTCTTCAGAAAATCCAATGGTTTTAGTATTTATTCACTTATTTTCTGTAATATCAGACATAATAATAATAACTGTAAGCAAGACATGAGCTCCGATACAAATCATCAAATATCAGGACTAATAATAAACAAAATTATTTTTTCTCAATGATAGCTAGAGCACCTAATCAATAGTTATAATCAGGGATTACCAAGCTTAGCTATTACTGAGAAAACAACGCCGTTTGCTTTTTTAGAGCCAAAATTAAGCTTATTCAGTTTAAATCGAGTTATTTAGAACAAACCAACTAAATTTATTTTTGAAATGGCCATGGCAAAATTTTAAGAGAGGCCTTACAAACCTTAATATACAAGTATATATTTTAGTTACTCCTTTGATCCTGAAATTGTCTTGATAAGCTCAAATAATGATTAAATAGTAGTATGAAAAGTTATTTTTATGGTATCTTTATAAAATTTTGATTGTTCATACAATGGTGAAACTATTCCTGTTCAATTTTAGTAGTTCATGGAGTCATTTTACTTACTTATTCATTATTTGGAGTCAATATCTATGATTTATTGGCACATATATACACTTACATCGAAAATAAGAGCCATTTACTTTATTTTTGCTTCTATCTGGATAAAATGTCCTTTCATTAGATTGAGATATTCATTGTTAAGCACTAAAAATTCGAGGAAAGCCTAAAAATTTCAATTTCATTATTTTCAGCGATTGTTTGCAAAGCGTTTTAAAATTTTCTTTTGCTATAAAACTAATAATATTTGCATTTGAAAGCAAAACAGTATATTAACTCAAAACTGTATTCTCGCGAATAGGAAGAGCGATATTTTTTTACTCTTTGCTAATATTTGAGTGAAAAATGTTATCAACATTTCGTTTACCACTTATTTTAGCAAAAATTTTCAGCATTTTTTGTGAACTTTCATTCCATTATATAAATAAAGTTATAACAAAATATTCCGTTCCATCGCTCCTTCATATTGCGAAACACGTTTGTTGTCTTATGAATTGGATATTAAATTCTAGATCTCTTTCTTTCTTATTTTAGTGAGTCTTAGTGTCAGCCCTATAGCAAGAATTTGATTCTAAGAGCAATATTTGATTCTTATTTAAGAATCTCTATACGAGTTTTGGTCCGAAGAAGAGCTAAAACGACATTAAGAATAATAAACGACTTTCATATAAAAACAATAATAGGCTATAAAATGCCCCAAAACTGCGGATATTCTCCTAAATAAGAGGAAAAGATAATAATAATAATGTAATTAATTATTGCATTCAATTTAACCAATGAATACAATTTGAATGGAATTATTCTAAAGTTTTCTAGCCAATTACTTTTGTTCGTATCCATCAATATTCAAAATTATGGCCAAGAGAAAAATATCCAAATTTGTTTAAATATCAAAAAGTAATCAAAATTTTATATAAAACTTTTTTTAATTTATTAATTTATTAAAAATTATTAAAATTTTTGATAGTTTTCTGGTAGAAAAGATAAAAATTTGTTTAATTTATGAGAGACTTCAAGAATGTACTGGTTTAATTTGCCGCTTATCTGTTTTACTTAAAATAATTATTTTCTGGGATTTTTATATATTTTGTTCAGAATAGCGATCAAAAGTTTCATTTTTCATTTGAAGCCAAAAATATTTTACTTTTCAAATTGAGATAATATGTAAATAAAGTGAATATGGATTCGGATTTCAATTACTGTTATATTTCAAACATTATATCAAAAATAATATAAGAGTTTAAAAAACAAAACAATATTCAAAATTTTAATCATATTTTTGTTTTCAAATTTTTAAATCATAACGAACTCGAATAAATTTGAAGTTACTAGTTCAATTTCGGATTAGAAATTAGAAAAGGTCCTATTATGTTCATGATAATTTAGAACTATTGAGAAATAAGAATCTATTAATCAAATCTAATAATATATTCTTATACTGTTTTGGTATATAAGGGGCTGTTGTTTGAGACGTCCTTCTAATCATACTTCAAATAAATCCGAGTACAAACATTATGCTAAGCGTCAAGTACCATGGTAATATATGCCAAATCGAATTATCGAGAAAAATCGATAAATTTCTTTATTCAATATTAATATTATGTCTGATATTCACTAAGTTTATGATAAACTACTCTAGAAATAACACCTTCAACACAAAATAATAAATATAATAGATTACCTTGCTCAATAATCGATTATTTAACTCTGCAACTAATGGCTCCTAAAAGTGTCTTAATTTATCGATTGCTTAATCGCGAGAAAAATAAAACATTAAAACTGAAAATATTTTAATTAATTTTAATTATCATAAAGAGAATTGAAATTTCATCAATATCAATTTGAAATTGAATATCAAAATTCCCAGATTTGTACTAAAAATTTAATTAAATAAATGTTAAGCATATTTTCTGGACATTAATTGATATCAGTAATCAAAACATTATTCTTCAGTGATGCTCAAGGGGGTAAAGCCTAAATACCTCCCTAATATTTTGGTCTGAAGGTACCCCCCATAGTTTCGGCTACAAACTAGCCCCCCCCCCTAGGAAAGATTTGGTACAAAAAGCCTAAAAAATGGAAACTATACTAAAAAAAGTTCGACAAAATTTTTCAGGAAGTCCATTAACATTATGTTTATGGAAAGATACTAGGTCTGTGAATGTTTTCAAGATTGCCCAATACCCCTACCCCCTAATTTTTAAAATCTTCTACCCCTTAATTTCGAGGAGCTTGAGCATTACTAAGCAGTCTTAAAGTGCTATAAACGGGATGTCATTCATAGAAATCGATATAAAATCATAGGAAAAGTTATCTTTAATTATGTGTCTATTAGTCGTCGAGTCATTGAATTTGCAAAAAAAGCATTAAAACTAAATTGAAATTCAAATTCAAAGTGTTTCGGAATAATTAGTTTCACTTAAAAGAACTGAAATTTTCACAAAATGATTAGTCAAGGATAAAAAAATCAATTTAATTAAAGGAAATGGAGTATTGCCTGAATATAAATAGCATTGGATTTGAATAAATTTTGCTTCAATTTTGAAATAGAGTTTAAATTTCAAAAGAGTACATAGTCTTATTTTGAAACTTGTTAGGTTTATTTGGCTCTTGGTTATACCTGAAGCAAGATAATATTTTCAATCAAAAGTTTCGATATTAAAGAAAATCACTTTAGAAACAAAACGTCATTTTGGGAGCCATTCCTCCGAACGATGTTTTAATCTATTTTTGATACACTTTTCGATTTGAAAGTTTCCGGAATTGTTTTGAAGTTGGAGTTCACGGATCAGTTGAAACTCTCTATGAAATATCAAACTCTCAACAAAAAGACCATTTTATTATTTGAAGCGAGGATAATCAAGAAAATCCATTACATAACATATTAGCTAGTATTTTGAAATTGTTTTCCACCTAGCTTAATCTTTTTGAAAACAATTTTCTTTTACTTTCTGATCGAATAAAAGTAAGCTGATAATTAAAATAGCTTGCTTATGTAATTTTCTACGAATTTGTACAATTATCAAGGTTAGAAATTGAAAACATTTTGAAATTGTTTTTATATTTGCCTGAAAATCAAATTAAAAGTTTGTAATGATCTCAAAATAAGCTCAAGGAGAAAGCTCTTCATTTCAAAAGCTAATGTTAATCCTTGGTCAGAAAATTATCTAGTTAATTAAAATTTCCAAAAGAATGGATAAAATAAACGAATGTAAATCCAATGAAAGTCATAATCAATAAACAGTGGGAAAAGTGGTATCGGATTAAAAACTGATATGCATTTCAAACACGACTTCTATTGAAAACTAATGTGTTTTGCAGTGAATTATTGCATCAAATTTAGGAACAGAACAGTTGAAAACAGCCATTACTTTAGGGACATCCGGAGAAAGACTGTATTTATTGTTAACTTCTAATAAGATGGCCTTTCATTAGCATTCAGTAGCCCTGTGTGTGAACACTATAGATAACTATACTCTAGGCTATAACAGAGTGCCCAAGCTCCATTTGCTAAATGTTATCTCATTTGTTCAGGCTAAAAAATGCGCTTGGTGGCATTGAAAAAATAGAAAAATTAACAAAAACCAATAAATTAAACTTGTTTATTTTGAAAATCTTAATCATTTAGAGTATATGAAGTTTTAATTGATATTAATTTCTACAAAAAAAATGGTAAAAATCTTTTTTCCTCTTTCTATTTAGATAAGAGCTTGCTGATTTCTCTAAGTGGTTTGAAAATGTGCTGCGTTTAACTGTCACTATTACTAGTGATTGGCTAAACCAACGGATCCATTGGTAAGGCTCACAATTTTGTTTTGAAGACTATTTGCTGACAATTAGAAGCCACTGTTTTTCGCATTTCTAGTCTCTATCGCTAACAAACACAGCATTTCTTTTTAGGCCTATTCAGGCCTTACATATACTGTCGACACAGACTTTTATTGTGTTTGTCATTCGACCAGAAAAGGCATAACAAATACACTTTTATCCTGAGTGGCAATAGTATTGAAAAATATACTGCCAGTAGTGGACAGCCATTCAATTGCATAATAAAGCCGGGTGTCTATGGCTTACATTTACTTCGTTAGCGATAAGAATATTTGTGCCATTCCTTTATGAAGTGCTCTTTATTTAGATTATTCTCTCTCTTAGCAAAACTATTATCAAAGGAAATACTATTATATCTCTTAAAGACTTTTAACTCAACTTATTTTTGCTTTAAATTTATTTTACATATACTTTAAGAGTAATTGAAATTTATTCAGAGTTTTTGAATATTAACTCAAATTATTCAAAAACTTTGTATTTTGATAAAGAAAATGGCAAAAAGTAATTTGAATAATAGCTAACGTGGGATGTGCAAGTAAATATTCCCTTTGAATAAGTAAGTATGCCTAGGGTAACCATAAATCTAATAGATAATACAAAATGTATCTTGATGGCCTACTTCTCTTCTCTTGGGCTTCATTGTCCGTTATTTAATTAATTGGACTCAGCATACACATAGTTGAACATCCCTGTGCTAATGCACCTTGTATACATTAATCTTTAAATTGCCTTAAGATTTGATTGTTGAAAGTTTTTATATATTTTTTATGACATTTGAATTCATTGTAACAAAAATCATGTTTTCAAAAGTCATTCATATTTAATGATTTTCAAGTTATTCAACAAATATTTTGAATTCTCACAAAACTATTTAAATAGAAAAACATTTTTTTCGAAGAAAATTCAATATTTTTAAAAAATTTGCGGAAAAGAGAAATAAATATTAATACTATTATTCATTAGATTATGTTTTTTCAAGTTTTCATCGATTAGTTCAAACTTTTATGCCTCGAAGTATTTAACCATTTATTCAGTTTTGTTCATTCACTAATGAAAACCCAGTTATCCCTCAAATAATTATTAATGAAATTATCAAATGATAAAAAAAAGATAATTAATTTTAGGCCTCTGTTTGTATGGTATTTAAGAAAATTTAATGAAAGACACGTTTCTCTCTCAATAAAAGGCTTGAATTAATTTAACTAATCCCTCTCATACATTCATTTATCTTGTTCTAATACGATAATCTTGGTTATACCATATTCCAAAATAGTGAGATTTTTCATTAATAATTCAAAAATTCACTTAATTTAAAAGCAAATGGAGAAAAAATGTTTTAAACATTTTATTGATTCAAAGATATTATTCTTTTGATTTCAAATTCAGTATTAAAATCACAAATTTATTTATAGTATTGTGTAAATAGTTTTTCCTCTCTTTAAAAAACACATCATCTTGGGAATAAATGCATGACCTTATACACTATGACACATCTAATCCAATGGAGCTTAGATTAGGGGTTGCCAGTGTTTAAAATAGCGGATTTTCATTAAATTATCATGGATATTAAGAATAGATAAAATGGTGGACAATTTGGCAAAAAAATAGTTTATTTTTCTTTAAAAAACGAGGCCCTTTTTCTTTATGAGGAGGGCCCAATGTCTTGACGGTGGGTATTTTCAGTATAGGGGGTGATTCACATATTACGTTCGCACTTTTTAAGAAACATAGACCCCCTCCCTCCCCTATGTTCGCAATTGTTCACATGTAGTCATTTTAAAAAATTACGTTCGCATGTCCCTAAACCCCCTCCCCCACCCCTAAGAAATAAAATAAAATACCACTATATTTATAAATAATTTAATTAGAATTAAACCAATCATGTATTATAAACATGGAATCGACAATAATTTTAGAAATAGTGCTTGAAGTGGTCAAGTGGTAAATTCCTTAA
>JAQGCE010000629.1:0-11341 GCA_034699185.1 Eupelops torulosus
AGAGAGAGAGAGCTAAGAGAGAGAGAGAAAGAGAGAGAGAGCTAAGAGAGAGAGAGAGAGAGAGCTAAGAGAGAGAGAGAGAGAGCTAAGAGAGAGAGAGAGAGAGAGCTAAGAGAGAGAGAGCTGAGAGAGAGAGAGAGAGAGAGAGAGAGAGAATGTGCCCAGGGCCAAAAGGAAAGTAAATTTATTTTAGTTAAGAGGAATGAGAGCTAAATATTTAAATGAGAAAAACTTCAAAACATTTACATAGAAATTGTGAAGTCATTGAAATGAGTAAACAACAAATTATTGCAGCGAATTCAAGCAATCTTTAAATCCACTAAAAATTGGATAAGGTAAGTCACAGGACTGATTTCAAAATCTAGACTAATTAACTCAAACTAATTGGTGTGAATCACATGAAAATATTTTCAATTTTTTTTATGGAAATTTCCACTCATTTAAAAATAGGATCTTTTTAAATATTGCGAAGGAAAGTCTCATATTTCATCATTTCCATCAAACTTTTGTGTTTAATGTAATAATTACCTTGTTTATGAGGAAAATGGTGCCCTTTTTTGATGGTATCCATGTGATTTAACTATTTTGAGATCAAAAAACAATACGAACTCCAATTAAAAGGAGTTTTGACTACCATTTTGTTTGTTATGACCACAAATGTAAACAACAACACAATACGTACTTTTATGTCAACTCATTCATCAATTGATGTGAAATTAATTGATAACTACACTATTTAATGGATAACTGTACTATTTAATTTTGGATTATTCATTAGTTTATGTCTTATTATGTCATCTATTATCTCAAAATTGTGTCCGAAATGTCTTTTAACTCAAAGTTTGATAAACAGTTGAAAACTAAGACCTCTTTTACTCTCAATCTGTAAAAACAGTTCCAATTGGTTCGATGTCATTGAAACCTCTTCATATCCATTGTAGTGAAAGAATTTTTGAATATAAGAGTCACCAATGAGTACATTCCTCTCAACATAAGTGGTGGACAATAAAACCGGCGGTAAATGCATTAAAACATAAAATTTAAATACACTTCAAAATAAAGCATTCGGACCTCCTTTTGCGGAATCTCTGCCGATATCTTCGGCCACAGACTGTTCCATGACTTGAACTGGACTAGAAATTTACCGAAATATGAGCCAAAAAGGAAGGATATATTGAGAAATATTTGGAATGTCTTACAATCTGTTATTCATTCAATCAAACCGTTGTATTAAATATTAATTAAATTAATTTCCTTTAGATTTGATTAATGTATTTATATTTCAAATACGAAATTAAATTAAAAACTAATTAAATATTTGGTTAAAACTTGTTTATTGTTTTATTTGAATGAATTGTTTTATAAGTTATAATTTAAAACATGTGTTCACTCTATTGAAAGTCGACTCAATTATACTAAAACTGAATTAAGACTAATATTTGACAATAGTTTCAGTTAAAATCGACACCTAATTAATTGACTCCTCTCATATACCTGGCTGTTAAATACTCCAAAACGTTTTATGGCATTAAATACAAGATGTTTAATGAGTAACGAATAACATCCGGGTATATAAGACGAGTCAATTGATAAATATATTTAATAAGAAATATAATACAGAATTCAAATTACAGTTTAAATGAAATGAAGTTTTTTTGAATGAAAGTGAGTGACGGAAACGAAAGACATCTAACGGGTAGTGGTTTTAGTCATCATCGGAGTCTTCCTCGGAATCAGACTCACTATCGCTGGAACTGTCGCTAAGTCTTGACGTCGAGGGATCGCCAGCAAAAGGATTTCCATTTTTTATATCACAGTTCGATCGCTTTTTGCTCGAATCCGATCCGTTTAAAGAAGCTATAGATTGGACACAAGAGATATCATTAATACCGAGAGAAACCCAACTAAATAGACAATTATCTTACATTTATTCTTCTTGGGTGAGTTGTTTAACATACAGGAAGAGACAAACTTCCGAAGAGCTATCAATGTTTCGGGTTTAAGGACTTCGAAATCGATTTCGATGTTCTCGTCGTTATCGCATTTGATCGATGGCTCTGTCTGTCGAAGAATTCTCAACACATTCTTGAGGTCTTTGGCGTCAAGGTTTTCGAGATCTGTCTTTAGTTGCTGTAAGTCATCCATATCTTCGTGATTGAAGGCTATCGGCGACGGAGAGGTCACAAACTCTTCTTCTTCTTCGTCGTCGTCATCCTCATCATATTGGACGACATTCTTCCCCATCTTCTTAGTCGACGGTCGGCCAGCTTTTTGTCTATTGTTCGCCGGTTTTCTACCCCTACCGTTATTTGTCTTTTTCTGTCCGTTCTTTGGTTTTAAAAATTTGGTGTCGAAACCGGTCAGCGCTGATATAGTGCTGGACAGGAGCTGAACCTGTGTCTCCAAGAGCTTCATCCGCTGGTGGCCAACACTACCCACCTCTGGTTCGATATCTTTACTCTTATGTTTGGACTGATGTTCGCCACCATTACTACTGTTATGACTATTAGTGTTGTTATTTGTGGTCATCTTTTCTTTGAGCAACTCTTCGGGTATTTTTGCGTATCTGTACTCAAAGTAGTCGCGTACTCTTCTCGCCTGTTCGATGACCGGCGCCTCCGGCTTATTATATCGGAGACAGTTTGTGATCATCAGACGAAAGTCTTTTACGAATGGTTTGACAGTCTTGTACTGACCCGTCTCTATCTTTGTCTTAATTGTGGTCAAATCGATGGGCTTTTTAATGATTTCGAGGTAATCGGGGTATTGCTGAGTGGAGACCGGCTCATAGAAAGGCCAGGCATAGTCTCTGTGCTTTTTGGTCAACAGTTCTTTTATGATTTCCAAACAGAACTTCATTGAGGTATTTAACTGAACTCTTTTCGGCAGCTGCTGTGGCGGTGAAGCTATTGGGTCCGGCAACTCTTTGCTCGGCTTCTTTCGTTGGATACCGTGTTCGCTACGAGTGGTCGGCTTTTTCGCGCTATTGGCCAACATTTGAGCCACTTTGGGCTCAACGCCGAGGGTCTGCGCGATCTGGAGGTCATGCAATTCTTGTGTAGAGGTATCGGGTCTTCGTTTGGCAGCTCTTCGTTCCACTGAAAACATTTCATTGAAATAATCAATAATTTTGTTTAAAGATTATTCCAAACCATAAGAATATTGTCGTTAAGAGGAAAGACATGTTTTTTTTTGAATGAAAATACAAAATAAAGACATTTCTCTAAAGAATTGAATAAATTTTATTTGATTTAAGTCTAAACTACAGACAAATCCCTAAACACTTATAAGAGTTTAAAACAAATGACTGAAACTAATTGACAATTAATGTCTTACTTTCAGCGGCGGTCTGTTTGGGCGGACACGCGATCTCGACCTCGTCTTTGGGCATCTCTTTAAGCTTTTCTTCGAGATATTCCTCGAGTTTTTTGCCCGCTTTATAAACAAAGTTATCACATCTATTAAATTTATAACAATTATTAAACATTAGTTTGAAGTCTTCTAAACACTCGGCGGCCGAAGAGTACCACAAACACAACATTCGCCGCTTAATTGTCTGCATATCCATTGGATTTGTGATCACTTTATAATAGTCTGGAATTTTCAATTGCGTACAATTGACTGGTTTTAGGAACGGTAGGGCTGTCTTATATCTACACAAGTATTTGGTCATAATTGTACGCAAGAACTGCAACTGATTTGTGAAACGCAAACACTTGTCTTCTGGCGGATCGTATGGCGGTTCAACACAACCGTCAATCTGTTTGAGACCATTGGGTAGTATTTCAACTGAATTTTGGTCAGTCCTTTCGGAGTCATCACATTTAACACCATTTGGCAAACCGTTTGACTCGTTGTCGAACAGATTGTCCGACGATTTGCTGTTATCTCTATTGAAATGATCGCAAATATGGTTCGTCTCTTCGTTGGACAGTTCGCTAATGACTAATGACTTAATCGTCTCTTCATTTTTGGCCTTTAGGTCCGTATTATCTGTATTTATGTTCATAGAATCGGTTCCATTCATATCATTGATGGCCGAGTCGTTGGAGTCGTTATCATTGGTTTGAATGCCATTGAGGTGTTTCCACTGACCATCAATCGGAACAATAGCACAAGAGGTCAACTTCTGTGAGGTTAACACCGACGACATCAACTCGTCGTGCATTTCGGTATCAAATGTCGTTTAGTTGTCGTTTAGTACACAATATGTCAATAAATAAGATGAAGATAACGACTCACACCTCAGAAGTTATGGTGTTTTCGGTTCTCAACACAAATGGCTTTCTTTTCAATGATTGTTGGCTCGACTCGAAAATTGATTCGACGCATGCGTACAAATGATCCCCATTTGGGCGCAATAGTAGTAAACACTTTCTCTTACTTTTGCTTTGAATTAGAGATTATTTTTGACGTGAGTTTAGAGTGGATTACACTTTAATACAGAGATCCAAACAATCGAATGCTGGAAACGAGACTCCAGTTCCCTCTTATATACGTCCAGTGCGTAGCGCTTCCAGTGCTCTGCATAGTTTACCTGCTATAGCACAGCACACACATTGAACCTAACGCATTTTTGCACTCTCCTATTGCTCAGACATGCGCTAAAACTTATCCTATTGATAACCAGCTTATCTTAAGTGTGCCCTGGTAACACCGGGAGCGCTACTTCCCTGGGATTACCACATCTTTCCAGTAAATAACGTCATGTTTTAAATGATGATTCACTTTGAAATAAAAAGTGACGTCCTCTCAGTCATCATAAACAAGACAGCACAGCACAGCATACAACATGCTTTATCATTCTAAGGGGGTTCACCCAACATTTGCTCTGAGAACATGTGATTATAGGCCTAAAGGGATCTAATCGAGTATTAATTTGATTCCTAATCGGGTTATTATTTTTAAAATTAATTTTCAGTTATTTTTAACCGAAAGGAAAACACTTTTATTTATTAGATTTGAAGCGTTTTATCATTAGATTAGTTAACTGTTAACCGGTTATTATCATTAAGTCCATGGTTTTAATAGTATGAGTCGGGTCTGGTTTTCTTAATACTCGTTAATCCTTTGGTGTGCGGACCGCACAGTGCGGTCGTAATTCGGAACAGTTATCAAGGCCATGGGCTTAAAATAGGAGAGCAGGCAATAGGTTATCACTTTTCATACATTTTAAGTCCATTGTATGGCCTGAGGAACACATTCGGCAATAGATATTGCACTGGGTCTGTCCACCGGTGGCTGTGTATCAATAATTGGCATAAGCTCTTCTAAGTTATGTCCGACTTTGTCCTTATGATTACGGAGTTTGTCCGGTCGGGAGAATGCTTTGTCACAACCCATGAACTCGCATTTAAAGGGACGCTCTCCGGTGTGTATGTATTGGTGTCTCATTAGGTCTATTCCATAGATAGGAACTCCATTAGTATTAAATCATTGCATAAAATATTTGAGTCAAATAAGACATACCTGAGTTGGATGTACTCCGATATCCACATCCAGGCCTTCAACAGAAAGCAATTAAAGAATGAATTTCGTTAAAATCGGATCAATTAAAGTGATAAATACCAATCACAGGCGAACTTCTTGTCGAGCGGGTCCTTTGCATGTGCCATCTTCTTGTGGTGACTTAGTTTGTCGGGTCGGGAGTACTTCCTTTCACAGCCCTCGACATCGCATCTGATTATTCGAATAAAAACCAAACAATTGTTTGCATTTCGTTTAAAAATGAGTTCAAATGTTATTTTATTTGACGTTTAGAACAAAATACTGAATAAAATTGTCTAAAAATAATTGTTTAGAGAAAAGAATTTCACGAATTTCCTAATCAGTAAAATACATCACAAAATAAAAATTAAGTCTTGGAATAAACTGATCCCAGAATTAAATGATAACTGAATTAGTGTTGGGCTCAGAGATTAATTAATTTAATTGAAAATCTCGTCGAGTCGGGACTGGTTCTGCTGGAGTGAGTCGAGTGCGAATGGTTGTGGAGTTGAGGCTGAGGCCGAACTTTCAACTCTACAGAGGGTTTTAAAATAATCAGTCATTCAATGAGTAATTATTGTCTTTTCAATGAGTTTTTTGTATTTTTCATGCAATTTAAGAAACTTTCAGGAAGTTTACGGAAATTCTCAACTAATTTCGATCATCAAAATTAAAGGGAAAGCCTTCAGAATCGAAAAACTTTTCAGTCGTTCGAAAACAATGTTTAAGTTATCGGAAAAGACAACGAAATCAGAGAATTTCAATGAATTAAACATGAATTTGAAATTAAAGCTGAATTTCTGATTATTCATAGCCTGGTTTACGCCTATATTTAATTGATTGGTGAAAATACTAATGAATTCTTTGTAAAAGAATAACAAATAATATATTTGATAACTGGTTTCGGATAATTGGTTACAAATATATTTATTAATTCAGAAAACGAGTAAATCATTTGAAAAACTACTGGAATTTGTCAACAATTAAGCGAAGAATAAATAAATAAAATTTTATTAAAAATAATATTCAATTTTTTTGAATAAACAGATAAAACATACGTCAGAGTAAGAAATGAGTGGAAAGTATTTGAAGAAATACTTACGAAAAGGGCTTCTCTCCCGTGTGAATCATTTTGTGACGATTCAGGTCATTGTTGGCTATGGACCGGTAGCCACAGCCTGGCCAATCGCAACAGAACCTGAGCTCAGAATAAGTTTGGAATTAATTAAAAATATATTGAATGATATTTTTGCCATTTCTTACGGCTTTTCGGTGTCTGGTCTGTGGACATACTGATGGCGATTGAGTTTATAGCCATTCTTGAATTGTTTGCCACATTCAGAACAGGTGTAGATCTTCTGTTCGCGAGGCGGACCACTCTTAAGGTTCATTAATCTCGACAGTTGTCGGGAATGACCACCACCTGAGTTATGGCCAATAATTGTTGCGTTTTGTAAATAAATGAGTTCTCGGGTCTCGTCTTCGCATTGTTTCTCCAAATTCTCAATCATTGCATTCAATTGAATCAATTCATTGTTTAAGACTTCAGAACGCATTCTATTGGCGTTTCTTTGACTAATGAACTCATTTTGCAAGAGTTCTATCAAATGCTCGATCTCTACCTGTTCTTCGAGTCTGGTCTCGAACTCTTGTAAGTAAATCCACGCGAATTCCAAGTAATCCAAGAACTTTGGGAACAGATTTCTCACTTTATAGAAGATAATCGACACTAACAGAAGAATTATTTCTAAATTATAGACAATATTATCATTTAATTCGGGATCAATTCTGGGCACAAGTGGCAGCTGTTGTGCTGTTTGATCTGTCTGTCCATTATTATTGTCTTCTTTGGATACTGGCAATGGGTCTGCCTCTGAGATCACTATTTCACTGTCATTCTGACCGTCAGCCGACTGATCGTTAGCCGTCACGATCTCATTATTATTGCCATTTGTCTCCATATCTCCATCTTTGGCCACATCTTTACCTTCAATTACTTCTTTAGGAAACTCTTTGACCACAATATCGAAGTCGATGTGATCTATAAGTTCTTTCTTATAGTAATTTTGAAGCCATTTCTGGATTTTGGTTATCTTATTGTCCGTTTTGATGACAACTGAATTGATGGCCAAATTTGGTGATAAATGATTAGAATAAATGGCGATTAGAGGACAAAATATTTACCGTATTTGTAGTTATATTTGAAGTATTGGTCAAAATATTGACAGCAATTGAGAACTGAATCAATTATCAATTGTCTATTTGTGACGTCTATGGATTCAATGGACAGCTGAGGAGCGGCGGGTTTTAACACTATTTTGGTCGACGGCCTCCCTTTTCCCGCTCTGGGCGTCTGTTTTGTGGTCTTTGTGTCGCGGAACTCTTGATTTAAGAAATTCAATATCTTTAGAAGTGCTTTGACATGAATTTCTTCAAAATTAAACATAAATCTATCCATTGATTTGATCTAATTTTGATTTATCTCACAATCAATAACTGGTTTTTTTACTCAAATCAATGGACACCCTATCAATACCCGACAGACAACCAAAAAGACTTAAATCATTGTCTTTTAAGACTATATTTGAGTGCTTTGAATATAATATTCTTTACGTTAGAAATAATTGAATACATATTTCAAAAGGTACTGATTTCTTAACTCAATCAGAAATAGTTACGCCTTTTATGGAAAATTATCCTTTCCTTCAAAATTTAGTACATTTTTAATCCGCAAAATCGCGATTTGACTACAGATTTGTTGACATCAATTTGTAATCACACTTTAAAATATTCTTGATACTTTGCTAGATTACTTTCAACATCTAAATTTGGGCCTTAATTTCAATATTGAAATAATTGTTAATAACAGTTAAGGTCTTCTAGAATTTGATCCATGAGTTCGGACGATAAAGGCTGGGGAATCGATAAAGACGAGGCGGTCCGACCACCAGATGATCCACCAAAGGTCATATATCATGGTTCTTATGGAATAGGTCAAGAGATTCCCGAAGAGTATAGGCGAGTGTTCGGCACTCCTGCGCCCAAAGGGGCTAAAAGACCAGTACCTCCGCCACCACTTCCACCGGGAAGTTACCACAAGAAGCCCAAGTATTGGCAGTTGAGATACACAAGTATTGCAATCATTTCTCAAAATCAAATCTAATGGATATATAATCTAAGGTCACGCACAAGTGCCTAACCGAGCGGCAGGTGTTGTCTCTGTGCTTCTGATAGGAGTGGCATATCTTTTTCACAAGTACTCCGACGCTCCCAACCGCTGGGATAATAGGATCGGATGGAGAATGAGTCCCCAAGAGAAAGAAGATTACGATCGAAAGAATGAATTATATCACCAAATGCTGGCACATGCAGTACCTCCCGACCAGTTCGCCACTGATGTCCATGGTGAAAAGTATATCAATATTCGCCGCTCTGACGAAAAGCTTCGCTGGGATATTAGGGAAGTCGATCAAAGAATCGTTTGGACGAGAGAGATGTCCAATCCTATGGATGACCCACTTTAGAGGACTGTCACCCGATTTAGTCATTTGTAGATATCATTGAAATAATAGTTTTTTTTGTTTCAAAAAATTTAATTACAATTAAAAGTGAATCTAATTATGAAATGATTTTAAGAGAAATATTGAACTAATTTATTAAATAATTGTCTGAATTGTGATTAGGTTTGAGATTCTTTTATGAGAATAGCCGTCCCGTTCTTTACTTCAAAAGTCCAGTAATGTTTGTCAACACAGGTGACCTCACAATCACCCACTCCTTTATGAAAGGTGTAACTCTTGTCGTAGTTGTAGATTATGTTAGACTTGTCGTCAATTATTCCGTCCACTCGACAGTCATAGTTGTCCTCTAAAAGGCCGTTCTCTTTAAGTTTATTGATTAGGACGGGTGTGTTGTAGGGTTTGGTGAATATGAGAGCTGTATAATGTGATGTGCGGTCTTCTTTGATTGGCCCGAAATCGCTGTCATTCAAGTTCTTGACGGCCAACTCATTGATATTATTGCACAGTATTTTTCCCGGAACCCAATTTGAGACATACCTAATGTCGGAAACATTAGTGAATGAGTTCCGGATCACCGCTAAGTCGCTGTGTATTTGTTGATAGAGTTCTTTAGGCGGATCCAAGAGAGCACTGGCCTTCTCTACTGCCATAAACATGGCTTCCGTGTCATTAAATCCATAGCATTTGACTAATAATGAAAATAAACTAATTACTTTTACTAAGAAAAGCATTTTCTGCCACTTTTTGGTCAATTTTTGCGATGAGTTCACTATATTTTGAAATTAAATTCTTTTGACTTAATATTTGTTTTTCGGTTTAATTTTGTAATCATTTTGTCGTCAAATCATTTTCGGTGGAAACACATGTGGACATCATATTTGACGACTGA
The DNA here is from genome assembly GCA_034699185.1 of Eupelops torulosus. NCBI lineage: Eukaryota > Metazoa > Arthropoda > Arachnida > Sarcoptiformes > Phenopelopidae > Eupelops > Eupelops torulosus. The sequence continues at coordinate 9,898 of JAQGCE010000629.1, forward strand.
TCTCTACTCTCTATTAAATAGGCGTTCAATAGCCTTAGGAATGTCTATTGTGGACAGTAGTGGGCAGTGGTTAGCACTAGACTCAAAACTTTTGACGATTTTTCTGTTCAATGACTTTTATCAATGTTTGCGTCAAATAGTGTTTCCTCTCTGATTGGCTCATATGAGTCATATGCCTTTAATACACCTAAAGATTAAACCTAATCTGACCTAGACAATTAATCCTATGCAATTACATTTATTAACCAAGCAGGAAATCTATCAAAATTAATGAAATTTAATCCATGAATTAATACTAAATTATAACTCCGTTTAATAGAATGTAATACAAAACCATATTCTTGTCTTCGTTATGAAATACCCCATATCTTCACTTATTATCTTAACTATTATTTACCGTTATCTTAACTAGCTACATCATTATCTTAACTATTTTTTTCTAAACCATTAAGTACTAGCTCATTTCCATTGGAAACATTTTACTACTAAACATTGTGTATAGTTTGCACGAGAAAGCTTGCCTAGTTCAAATATTGATTAAGTTTTTAAACATCATTTAAAATCAAGTTATAGTTAAACACAACTTGTTCAATTAATCATGCAGTCACTATCAAATACAGTTGTTCCTGACCTAAATCGGTGTTCAATTTGCGAGCAACAGATTAGAGACAAGTGTCAGATAAGTAGTAATACTACATGTATGGACATGCCTTAGCAACCAGGCTTAGCAACCAGGTTAATGACGTCACGCATCTATAAATACATCTATAAATTACGTCTATAAATAGAACAATATTATAATTAATTAAATAACATTTAAAATTATATTATTTTTAACGTCTATGTTTAACTCTACGTCTACACCTTACTCTACGTTTAAAGGTTTTGTTTTTAACTCTTTTAATTCTAGTGGATTTTCTCCGTTTTCTACCACCACCTGTTTGACTGCTAGAGCCAGCTCCATCATAATATGAATCAAATCTTCTGGGTGGTTTAGGTGTTCTCTGTATTAGAGGGGAAGTATCACCATCTCCTTTTAATCTTTTATAAGGAACATTTCTTTTAAAAAATTTTTTGATTGCTGAAAATTTTTTCTTTATTCCCGGCATTTTAATTATTATTATTATAACAATTTCTTTTATTAAGTTGAGGTAACCTCAGCGGTTATATCCACTGGTTTTTTGTGTATGATATACAAAACTCTTTTGCATACAGATAATTATCAGAGCTTAAAGAGTTTATATGTATTGTAATCGAAAGCACTTTAACGATTACTTAAGTATGTTTGTAGGGTGCTAACCTACATAGATTAGTGATTGAAAGCACTATAACAATCACGTTATTATATAGTTTTGTAGGGTGCTAGCCTACATTCAATTGTGATTGAAAGCACTATAACAATCACGTTATTATATAGTTTTGTAGGGTGCTAACCTACATTCAA